>RPOG01002628.1:0-86276 GCA_008086565.1 Thalassoma bifasciatum | reverse complement strand
TGTGTGTGTGTGTGTGTGTGTGTGTGTGTGTGTGTGTGTGTGTGTAGGCCTGCTCCTTCTTCAACTCTAACGCCGTCCCCCTGAAGCTGGCTCTGGTCAACGCCGACCCTCTGGGAGAAGAGATCAATGTGATGTTCAAGGTGAAACGAGCTGAAAGTGTTTTTTTCTCACGTGCTGCTCGTTAAAGTTTAACCTGCTCAGTCGGCGCCGCTTACATCATCAGGAGCTGCTGAGGAGAACGCTGCTGCGCCCCCTGGTGGAGGAAACTGACACTGACCTGAAACTTCTTGTTGTGATTTCTCTCCCTGTTTGTTTGTTTCTGTGTGTGTGTGTGTGTGTGTGTGTGTGTGTGTGTGTGTGTGTGTGTGTGTGTGTGTGTCAGGTGGGGGAGGACCTGAGGCAGGACATGCTGGCTCTTCAGATGATCCGGATCATGGATCGGATCTGGCTTCAGGAAGGACTCGACCTCCGCATCGTCAACTTCAACTGCATCTCCACCGGCAAAGACAAAGGTAACGGAGCTCACACTTTAGATTTTACTGCACAAACTGAAACCTAAGCAGGTGTTTAAGTCTTATTTAGTAAACTTAATCTTATTATTCTTCCAACAAGTCCAGAAAAATGTCTTTCAGGTTCCTACAAATCCCTAAAAAGTCCTGAAAATTCATTAAAATGTTTTACTCTGGTCTCAAATAAATAACTCAAAGGTCTTAAATTTTGTGTTTTATCGATTTTTTTTTTTTTGTGGGACTTTTCAAGAAGGAGATTTAGAATAAAAACTGTCTTAAAAGCTGCTGATGTAAATCGTTATCTGCATCCTAACCAGGCGGTCAATGACTATGAGTCACTGTTTGCACTTTTACATACAGATATTAACCAATGAGCAACTTTATGTTCAATAAACAGCCAAAACTTAAACTTGAATGAGTCTCATTAAGTGATAAACGTTATGATTTAGTTGTAATGCAGCAGGATCCTCCAAACATCAACCATATTTATGTGTTTCTGGTCTTAAATTTCATTCAAAGTGGCATTAAAAAGTCTTAAATTTGACTGAAACCTGCAGGTACCCTGGTCTTATTTCAAGTTTTTTGCTTGTAACAAGTCATAAAATCTGCCAATGGAATAAGAAAAGGTGTCTCGTTAAGTTTCTTGACAGTAGGATAATGTTGTCTTGATGCTTGAAACTACTTTCCTACCCCATCGGCAGATTTTTTTGGAGTTGTTACGAGGAATTCAGACCTCATTTTTGTCTTTGAATAACTTATGAATAAATTAAGAATTCCCACACACTGTTACAGATCTTTTTCAAGCAAATCTTTGACCAAAACGTTGCATTTAATCACTCTGGAAGTTTGGCCAGTGTGTGGGACTTCTTCATTTATTCATTTGGATTTTATTGTCCAAATGCTCTGTTTTAATAGCACGTGTGCGGTTGAATAACAAATAAGTTATGATTTATTTTAATGTTCCTACATTGACTTTCAAGGGAAAGTTGCCCTCACTAAGATGGCTGCTACAGCGCTAACAGACGTGTCTCATCTTTTATATTTCTGTGATGGTAGAAGCTTCTCTTGAATCTCTCTTGATGATTTACTTTATTAAATATTGTTTGGTTCTATAAACTCAGACTGATCCTGTACAGGTTGCATAAAGTAGGAAACTTGCAGCATGTTTGTGGAAAGCACAGAGAAACTTTTTTTTTAGATTCACTCGGATTTAAAAAACACTGAAGCCAGGGGAAGGATTTGATTTAAATTATAAGGAAGAAGAAGTTGGTTGCAGAATATTTTCTGTATTTGAACAGAACTCGACTTTTCTCCTGTAGTTTGTTTCTGTTCCCTGAAGCTGTGTTTTGTGTTTTTTTTGTGTTTTAATTTTTCAGGGATGGTGGAGCTGGTGCCGTCCTCTGACACCCTGAGAAAGATCCAGGTGGAGTACGGCGTCACCGGCTCCTTCAAAGACAAACCTTTGGCCGAGTGGCTCCGCAAATACAACCCAGCTGAGGACGAGTACGAGAAGGTAAACACAAGGGCTGAACCATTTATTGACTGACCCAGGATCTGTTATATCAGCTGTTTCACACACACCTGTCTTTGAGTGTGAGACTGTTGGAAAAATTATTTTTTCCTCGAGATTGTTGTTGATTTTATTTTATTCAACTTGACACAATTAAGGATATTTTGCACGACATCATGTTTAAAAGTTAAGAGTCAAAGATAGCTCTTTTTGTTCTTCAGTTTTTAAAACTAAAAATACAATTTAAAAAGTCCGGTTTAGAAAAAGCAGGAATAGGTGTTCGGTTTTGAGAAGAGTCAAAATTTCACAACTTATCTTTTTATGCAAAGTTTTGACTTTTTATGCAAAGTTTTGACTTTTTATGCAAAAATGTCCACTTTTTATCTACAAATGTCCACTTTTTATGCAAAAATGTCCACTTTTTATCTACAAATGTCCACTTTTTATCCAAAAATGTCCACTCTTTATGCAAAATTTTGACTTTTTATCTACAAATGTCCACTTTTTCTGCCAAATTTTGACTTTTTATCGTTTTTTGATTGAAATCGTTATTTCAAACATGGTGATCATGTGATCGTTAAAGCTGTGATTTTTTCCTGCTCCTGACTGACCCAGGATCTGTTATATCAGCTGTTTCACACACACCTGTCTTTGAGTGAGAGACTGTTGGAAAAATCCTTTTTTCTTTGAGATTGATGAATTTTGTTTTGAATTGTTTCGTATTTTACTTTATTTAACTTGACACAATCAAGGATATTTTGCGCTACATCATGTTTAAAAGTTAAGAGTCAAAGATAGCTCTTTCTGTTCTTCAGTTTTTATAACTAAAAATACAATTTACAAACTCAGTGTTGGGGCGCAGATGGCCTCGTGGATCTGGCTGCGCACCATGAGGTTTGCCCTCGAGCGGGTGGCCCCGGTTCAATTCCCACCTGTGGCCTGTTTCCCGCATGTCATTCCCCACTCTCTCCCCCTTTCATACTCTATCCACTGTCCTCCACTATCCAATTAAAGGCAGAAAAGCCCAAAAAATATCTTAAAAAAAAAAAAAAGTCAGTTTAGAAAAAGCAGGAATAGGTTTTAGACTTGGGGTTTTGAGAAAAGTCAAAATTCAACTTTTTATCTTAAAGAAAAATTTGCCTTTTATCCTTTAATTTTGTATTTATTTCGTATAATTTTGACTTAAATCTTAGAATTTTAACTTTTTATATCACAATTTCAACTTTTTATCTCAAACATTGCCTTTATTTCAAAACATAGACCTTTTATCTTAGACCTTTATCGTCTTAAAATTTTGACCTTAAATGAGAAAGTTTGGACTTTTTTTCGCATAACGTTAAATTGATTTCTTAAACAATAAAAGATATTGACTTTTTTCTTAGAGTTTTGTCTTTATTTCTCAAAATTTCCACTTTTCATATTAAAATATTGACCTTTTACCTCAAAGTCAGAAACAATTCTTACCTTCAGTTTTTATTTTCATCCTCACATTAGAGTAAAAGCTTTTGATGTTTCAATGGTTTGATGTAATTTTCTGTCAAGTTTGTAAATGTTGCTGTAAATTGTGAAAACTTCACTAAAGTTTGATATAAAGAAAATCGTAAATCGAATTGAAATCACTGCATCTGCCAGAAAAATCGCAGTTAGATCTTTTTCTAAAACTGTTCAGCTCTAGGTGTCAGGTTTGTGTGTGCACGGCAAAAACAAAACTTTTTTTTCTACAAAAATTGAGGTTATTTCACTTAAAAATGTAAAAAGAAGATTTTTCGATAAGTTGTTGAATTTTGACTCTTCTCAAAACCTTGAGTCTAAAAACTATTCCTGCTTTTTCTAAACTGGAATTTCTAAATTGTATTTTTAGTTATAAAAACTGAAGAACAGAAAGAGCTATCTTTGACTCTTAACTTTTAAAAATGATGAAGTGCAAAATATCCTTAATTGTGTCAAGTAAAATAAAATAAAATCAACAACAATCCCAAAGAAAAAAGAATTTTTCCAACAGTCTCACACTCAAAGACAGGTGTGTGTGAAACAGCTGATATAACAGATCCTGGGTCAGTCAGGAGCAGGAAAAAATCACAGCTTTAACGATCACATGATCACATTTCGATCAGAAAACGATAAATGGTTCAGCCCGACTGACGCCTCCTCTTCTTCCTCTTCTTTTCTTTTCTTCTCAGGCCTCAGAAAACTTCATCTACTCGTGTGCAGGATGCTGCGTGGCCACTTACGTTCTGGGCATCTGTGATCGTCATAACGACAACATCATGCTGCGCTCCACGGGTCACATGTTCCACATCGACTTCGGGAAGTTCCTGGGACACGCGCAGATGTTCGGCAGCTTCAAGAGGTCGGTTTCACATCTTTGGATCATCGTCTCTTTAGGAAACTACAACTTCCTGCTGATTTAGAAACAGAAAGAAGTCGTTGGAAATCTGACCTTCAATCACGACGTGGATTTTGATTTGATTTTTTTTTTTTCCCATCAGGGACCGAGCTCCGTTCGTTCTGACCTCTGACATGGCGTACGTCATCAACGGCGGCGAGCGTCCAACCAGCCGCTTCCAGCTCTTCGTGGATCTGTGCTGTCAGGCCTACAACCTCATACGCAAACACTCCGGACTTTTCCTCAACCTGCTGTCGCTGGTACCAGACACAAAGACACAAAGATACAAAGATACAAAGATACAAAAATTCAAACAAAGACAAAAACAAAGACACAAAAACACAAAGATGTAAAGACACAAAGACAAAAACACAAAGATGTAAAGACAAAAACACAAAGACATAAAAACACGAAGACAAAAACAAAAACAAAGACAAAAACACAAAAATGTAAAGACAAAAACACAAAGACATAAAAACACAAAGACAAAACAAAAACAAAGACAAAAACACAAAGACAAAAACACAAAGATGCAAAGACACAAAGACAAAAACACAAAGACACAAAGACATAAAAACACAAAGAAGCAAAGACAAATAGACAAAGATGCAAAAACACAAAGACAAAGATACAAAGACTCAAAAACATAAAGACAAAAACACAAAGACACAAAAAAGACACAAAAACACAAAAATTACAAAGATTCACACCATCAACCATCACAGACACATGGGAGAAAGAAAAATTAAGAGTCTCAATCTGTCCTGGTGTAATATTCTAATGTCAGACAGTGAAATATTTCTGTAAATGTGTCAAAATATCAGCAAAATATCATGTTTTCTGTTCTACACCAGAGTTACTCAACCAAAGAGACAAACTGTTAAAAACTACCTTTATAAAAGAAACTATACAAGTGGAGAGAAGAGGAAAAAACAGCAAAGAGGAGAAATAAAACTTAGTTTGAGGAGGTAAAAATGACTGAAAAAGCAACGAATATGGCATTTACATTGGGATAAAACCTGGAAATACTCAAATAGTTGCAAAAAAATTGTACAAAAGTGGCAAAAAAAGAGGGAATTTTTTTTTTTAACTCTCAACATTCATGATTTTGTGTCATGATAAATGTTTTTCTTATAACACGTCAGCTGTGAGATTTGTTGAGTTTCTGCAGATTGTTCAGAGCTTTAGTTATATAAAAGTCGACTATGGACAGTCCATATTTTTGTGAGACATTCCCAGATATATTTAAATGCTTTTGAAATGTTTATATTATTTAGAGCATTTTTAATTTAAGTTGCATAATTAATAAGAAAGATATATAAGATTATATAAGATATAAGTAAGATTTAAGCTGGAGGCCACATGGAAATGAACATTGGCCCTTTGGAAGTGCCTGTTTTAAAGCAAGTGTTAATGTCTTATTTGTAGTAAAATAAATCTTATTATCTATAATTTCTCCTTCTGAGCCCTTCAGAGCAGATCAGACAAAACTACTTTTACAAAAATCCCCCTGATTATCCTGATCTCTTTTTTAGTGACAAATCTTTTCCTTGTTGAATGTTTCTGCTGTCGTCGTTAAAAAAGAAGCCTCGTAGATCTGTGATGTTGTTGGTTAACCCACATTTTTTGTAGTTTCCTTCGCTCCATTATAGAAAAGCTATAAACAAAAATAAAGTTTGAGTTTGATATAAAACTATGCAAACAGTAAAGGTTTGATGTGATTTTAATTTCTTTGTTGAAGTCAGGATGATGATGGTGTTAGAGGAGGAACAAATGTTTCTTATGTTTCTTTTTGTCTGTTTGTTCTTGGCGTTTTTCTTCTTCTTTTCGTTCATGTTGGGCAGTAAAGTGTAAAGAATCTTCTGCAGAAATAAAGATCTTTCTCCTCTGTCTCAGATGACGTCCTCAGGCCTCCCAGAGCTGACCGGAGCTCAGGATCTGAAATACGTCTTTGACGCTCTGCAGCCCAACAACACGGACGCCGAGGCCACGATCTTCTTCACCAGGTGAAGAGTTTATCGACGATTGGGTCAAATCTGACGTAGTTTTTATTATTCAAGCTTCACGAAATGTGAAATCAATGAGTTAAAGATGCTTCTTGATGTTTTTGATGTTTCCTCTGAAGTGCTGCATGTTGAGGATGATGAACAGGGGTTGGTTTTCTGTTTTGTTTTTTTTGTTTTTTTTTGTAGTAGCAGCAGTTCACCAATATTCCACTAGATGGCAGCGTAGACACACTTTCCAATGCAGGATGTAGTAGACACTGATACTGTATTTAGATGTAGTTTATAGTCTGACAGTTCTGTTTGCTCTGTTTTGTAGTTTGTTTCACTGGTTTCCAGTTTGAGGAATGNAACAAACCTTCTCTCTCCGCGCAGACGTACGTGGTCAGGCTGATGAGAGAAGGTCAGACCGAGCCGCAGTTCGTCTTCCGCACTTTTGACGAGTTTCAGGAGCTTCACAACAAACTCACCATCCTCTTCCCTCTGTGGAAACTCCCCAGGTAAGACCACAACCACAGCACAGACCAGAGGCATGCTGGAAGCTTTAAAGAGGGGGTGTTTTTATTTCTGGTATTCAAACATGAATATCCTGGACGTTCAGACTGAGCATGTGCAGAATAAAACCCTGAATCTGCCTGTAAACTGATCAAAACACTACAAAAAAAAGCACAAGATCTCAGGAGATCCCCCTCAGAGGGCTCGGCCAATCAGAGTGAAGGGGGTTTAAGGAGCAGGAGCCTTAAAGAGACAGAAACTAAAACAAAGATTTTCAGACGGAGGCTGAAATAAAAGTTTTCTAAAACACTGAGAGAGAAAAATGGAGATATTTTTGAGCTGTTAAGATGCTACGGGAGCAACAGAGGGACAAAATAAAGAGTAAAAGAGTAAAGTACCCCCTCTTTAAACAGCCACCTTTACTCCACATATCAGTTTCTTTTTTGAGGGACGAGTCTAATCGTGTTTTTGCCCGAGTCATAGTTGGAGGCTTTCAGAAAAGATGATTGAAGACTTTTTTTAATGTATATTTCTTATATTTTAATACTATTTTCAATATGTTTAAAGAATCTGTATTATCAAAATTTTTAAGTTATTTATTTTATATAAACTTCTTTGACTCTTGCAGTCGTGTCACAGTCTCACAGAATAATAATTTCATTTTTTAAAATACAGTTTTTGATCCCCAAATCTGGCAGAAATAAGAAAGGAAAAAAAACAATATAAACATTTATACATCCATACAGATATGTGCACACATACTCTAATAAATGAATAAATAAATAAAAAGGTACAAAGAAATGGGTTAGATGAGACAACAGCAGTGCATAAATTAATCATGATCCAAGTTTGTGAGCTTCCTGTAAGGTTCATAAAGAAATACATGTGATGAAATACTCAATTCATGATGGAGGAAATATTGCACTCAGACACAAAAAGAGGGGACGTCACCTCATTGACCCAAATACTTCAAGGATAAGGATTTAAGGAAATAAAGCTGTTCCCGTTGACAGTCATTTCTCCTCATTCCTTCAGTGTTTCTCTGTTTCTGAATTAAACCAAAGAGTTTCTCCTCTTCAGCAGACTCATGAATAACCTGCTTTTTCTCCTCCTGTGTAGTTTCCCTAATAAAATGGTGCTCGGACGCACACACATCAAAGAAGTTGCAGCCAAGAGAAAGTTTGAGCTGAATAACTACGTCCACAACCTGATGAGGAGTTCTGCAGAGGTCAACCAGGTAAACACACCTGAAAACACTCAGAGACACTTTCAGGGAGAGAAAGAGAGAGTTACTGAAGGACGTTTTCTACGGCTGAACAATGTGATCGTTAAAGCTGTGATTTTTTCCTGCTCCTGACTGACCCAGGATCTGTTATATCAGCTGTTTCACACACACCTGTCTTTGAGTGTGAGACTGTTGGAAAAATCCTTTTTTCTTTAGGATTGTTGTTGATTTTATTTTATTTAACTTGACACAATTAAAGATATTTTGCGCTACATCATTTTTAAAAGTTAAGAGTCAAAGATAGCTCTTTTTTTTCTTCAGTTTTTATAACTAAAAATATAATTTAGAAAGTCCGGTTTAGAAATAACAGGAATGTGTGTTTGGTTTTGAGAAGAGTCAAAATTTGACAACTTATCAAAAAATCTTCTTTTTATTTTTTTGCCTCTGTATTTATTTCTCATCATTCCGACTTAGATCCTGGAATTTTGACTTTCTATATCAAAAATTCAAAAATTCCCTTAATTTCAAAACATAGACCAGTGGTTCCCAACCTTTCCCAACTCAGGGCCAACTTTAAAGTCTCAAACATTTTCACGGCCCAACTCCAATCCCTGAAATACAGTGGCCATATAATGCCTTTTTGGGACAAATTTTTTATATATACATGAAAATTTTAACATGTTTAACCCACAGGATATCAAACCTGCTGGGGTAAAAACGAAAAATAACACTAACTTTAAAAATGACTGGCATTTATTAACAATTTGTCCAATCCAAAACCTGAAAAACTTGGCGGTATTGTCAGATTTTTACGTTACATAACCTACAAAAATCATTAACAGAATGGAAAAAAGAGAGAAGTTCATCAACGTCACCTTGATTTTCATGTCCTCCTTGAAAATTTACAGAAAATCAACCGGTTGCTCACACTCAAGTGGGTAGAACATAAAAGAAAAAGAAAAAAAACACACTATTCTATGTTTTTCCTGCCTTTTTTCCACATTAAAAAAATATTGTTTGTTTTATCTTTATGTAATTACATCCCCACTCACAGACACTCATAAAAATTATAGTTTTTAGAAATGATTTGGTGGCCCACTTCCAATACCTTTGAGGCCCACCATGGGGCCACGACCCACAGGTTGGGAATCACTGACATAGACGTTTTATCTTAGACTTTTTTCATCTTAAAATTTTGACCTTAAATGATAAAGTTTGGACTTTTTTCACATAAACTGATTTCTTAAACTTAAGAAGTTTCATCTCAACTTCTTGACTTTTTGTCTCAGAATTTTGTCTTTATTTCTAAAAATTTCCACTTTTCATAGTAAAATATTGACCTTTTATCTCAAAGTCAGAAAAAATTCTTACCTTCAGTTTTTATTTTCATCCTCACATTAGAGTAAAAGCTTTTGATGTTTCAATGGTTTGATGTAATTTTCTGTCAAGTTTGTAAATGTTTCTGTAAATTGTGAAAACTTCACTAAAGTTTGATTTAAAGAAAATGGTGAATCCAATTGAAATCGCTGGATCTGCCAGAAATCGCAATTAGATCTTTTTCTGAAATGGTTCAGCCCTAACGTTTTCTTTCCTGACTCCAGTGTGACCTGATCTACACTTTCTATCATCCAATCGCACGAGACGACAAGACGGAAGGTTTAGACGCCACCGCCAAAGCTCCCGGTGAGGATCTGAGCTCAGTATTTGTCTTTTCTGTTGGTTTCTCGTCTGTGACGCTGACCGTGGTGTGTGTTTGCTGCAGAGCCTCCTCTCAGTCCGACCTCTGGACGTGTGGAGGGAGAAGTGAAACTCTCCATCTCCTACAGGAACAGTAACCTCTTCATCATGGTCATGCACATCAGAGACCTGGTAAACACAGACCTCTTTCAGCACTTTACATCACTTTACGTCTCCTTCTGCTCTAAAACTTTCCTTCCCTTTGCTGCTTCAAGGTTTCTGAGGACGGGACGGATCCAAACCCGTATGTGAAAACTTACCTGCTCCCAGATCCTCACAAAACCTCCAAACGCAAAACCAAGATCTCCAGGAAAACCAGGAACCCCACCTTCAATGAGATGGTGAGAAAAAAAACCTAAACTCCACTAAATCTACTACAAAGACAAGATATTTATTGTTCAAACTGATCAACTTGTTTCCTCCTCTTTCCTTTAACTGGTTCAGTGTTTGTGAACTGAGGACACTAATTGTTGAAGCTTTGGAGCTGGAATTCTTTCACATTGATGAACAACTTCAGTTGATCAACAGTCCCAAAGTCTCTGTTGTTGTATTTTCTTCTTCATAATGTTCCAACACATTTTCAATGGGAGACAGGTCTGGACTGCAGGCAGGTCAGTCTAGAAGCTGCACTCTTCTACTACGGAGCCACGCTGTTGTAACAGGAGCAGAATGTGTCTTGGTTTCATTGTCTTGCTGAAATAATCAGGGACGTCCCTGAAAAAGACAAAGTGTCTTGGATGGCAGCAGATGTTGCTCCAAAACCTGTTTGTACCTTTCAGCATTAATGCTGCCTTCGATTCCACAATATAAGAAGAGTCCTGAATATAATGTAAAAATGATCCAGAGACACAGCACTTTTATCTTTGGATGCAAGGCAGGCATTTGATAGGATGGAGTGGCCTTACTTGTTTAATGTTTTATTGAGATATGGATTGGGGTCTAGATTTTTAAACTGGATAAAACTGTTGTGCACCACACCCACAGCCCGAGTAATGACAAACAATAATNTTGTAGTTGTTTTGGTTTTGTTGCCTTTTAGTGTTTTGCTCCAGTGTTTCTGTGGTTGTTTACTGGTGTTTCTTGTTGTGATTTTCCCTTGTGTTCACTCTCTATTCCTGTGTTCTTAGTTGTTCTTGAGTTTCCCTCCTGTTTGATTGGCCCTCATGTGTTTCACCTGTGTCTCAGGTCACACCTGTGTTTGATTAGTCCTTTGTCTGTATCGTCCTTGTCTTGAGTTCAGTTTCTTGTAGGTGTGTTGTCAAGTTCTTGTCTCCTGTGTCTCTGGCTGTGTCTTAGATTTTCTATTTTCATGAGGTTTGGGACTTTTGAGTTTATTTCTAATAAATCCTTTTGGGTTAAATTCTGCTATCGGCTCCACCTCCACTGGTGTTTCTCACGATACCTGACACATTGTTGTTAAACTGTTGGACTGTTTGCTCACGCAGTTGTTGACAAAGTGGTGAAACTGGCTCCGTCATTTTGGGGATGATGCTCCTTTTATACCCAATCATGACACTCACCTGTTTAAATCAACCTGTTCACCTGTGGAATGATCCAAACAGATGTTTTTTCAGCTTCAGCAACTTTAACAGACTTTTGTTCAACCTGAACAAGATTTTTAGGAACAACATGAGTAAATATTTGCATTAAAACAATAAAATTCATCAGTTTGAACATTAAATATCTTGTCTTTGTAGGTTAAACAGGATTTACAAACCATTCTTTTCTGTTTTGTTTGTGTAACTTCTTCCTCCTCCTCTTCCTCCTCTTCCTCACAGCTGGTTTACAGCGGCTACAGCAAAGAAACCCTGGGCCTGCGTGAGCTCCAACTGAGCGTGCTCAGCGCCGAGTCGCTGCGTGAGAACTACTTCCTGGGCGGCATCACGCTCAGACTCAAAGACTTTGACCTCAGCAAGGAGACGGTCAAGTGGTACAAACTGACGGCCGTCCCCTACTTCTAACTCCTCGCCCTCTGACGTGAGGGACGACTCCACCTCTCCGGACTGAAGCTGCGTTCGCCACGAAACCCAGAGTTTATAAAAACACGACTCCGAGAGCTTCCACGGATCATCTTTAATGACTAGATTCAAAAGTAGAGCAGTTACATTTTCACTTGAGGGCTAAAAACAAACGTCTCGTCGGTGTGAATCATGTTTGAAGACGCGTCACTTTGTCGAATATCTGACCAGGTTCAGGAGAGGAGAGTCTTCTCTACTTTCGTTGCTTCTTCCCTTTTTTTCAACTAATCAAGATTGTTTCTGTGACAAACAATCGCTTCTTCTTTGTCTTTCGTTCCTAAACTATAACAAAAAGCTGTAATGTTTTGTACATTTTGATATTAGAGGACCAAAACGGCTTACTTTCAGAAGAGTATATATAGATTGACAGGTTTATTTTTTAAGGAATAGAAAGGGGGATCTTTTTACATTTTCCTTTGTTTGTTTTCTATATAGACAGGTAGAAGGTATCAGGGTTTCCTGCTGTGACGCTGCACACACTTCTGGGTAGAAAACTCCAACACTTTAGTTTCAACGGAAATCATCAGTGACCATATTATCGAGCGGGAAAGTGCCAAAAGTAACGAGAGGGACGACGGCAAATCAAACCAGAGCAGGGTGCCTTTGTTTGTGCTCACAATCTCTTTAATACTTGGCCTTAAATCTATTTTAATAAGAATCTGAAACGAGCTTCATAAGAAAAAGTCTATATTCTGTAAAGATTTCTGAACGTTGTGCTGATTTTGTACCAGCCTCTGAATGCACACTACCAGGTCTCTGTGTCCGTCTGTCGGCTTTTACTCGACCGTTTCCAGCTCATCTTTAAAGAAACGCTTCAGTTTTTCTATAATTCAGACTTTTCTCAGAGCGGTGAATGGACTCGGTGAAGTCTGGACGTGAGGCTCTCTCAGCTCAGGCAGATAAAATTCACTCACTCATTCACTTATTCACTCATTCACTCGGTGCCTGACGGCGGCGAAATGAAGCCCTGACTCTGTAAAATCCTCCTTCCTGCCGGTGAAGTCCAGATCCAGCCTGGTCTTATGATATTTGACTGAGAAACTTCATAAATTTATAAACGAAATAAGGGAACAAAGATCCAGATGAGCTGCTTCTCCTTCCACTCACTAACTTTAAATTGTTGTTAATGTTGAATAAAGAAATAATGATGGATTTATATGATTTTTTTTTTTAAAGGCACCCACACTTTGAATAACAGTGACTTGATCCGCTCTTTTAGTGACTGTACAAAGAAGACAAGCTGAGTTTGTATTAACATGGCCAGTTATTTATTCTTAATTGGTGACCTGTAACCTGAATGGATCAGTGTGTACTGTAATCCCTCTTTCCTAAAGCAAATTAAATGTTTTTGGAACAAACATGATGAGTCTGTCTTTCTTGTGTGCGGCTAAATCTTGTCACTCTGCATTTTTAAATTATTTCTTTATTTAAGAAGAGCAAATATTTTACAATCAGCATTTATTCTACAGCAGAATATATCGTGTTTAGATATCAGTTTAGATGTGTAAATAGAAGAGATGAGGATGAAATAAAGGCAATAGCACCAAACTCATGAACTCAAATTTCAACATTTTATGTCAAAGTTAGACTTCAGCTCAATTTTGACTTTTTATCTCAAAATTATGACTTATTGACTCAAATAATGACACAATCGACTCTGAAGTTCGATTTTATATCAAAATTTCAACCTTTTATCTCATTTTTTTGTCTATTTTTCTCAAACCTTCAACTAAAGTTTTGATTTTCCACCTCGAAATTTGATGTTATTAACTAAAATTTAGAATTTTTATCACAACTTTTTTTACTCTTCAACTCAAATTATTAAATTCTATCTCAAATTTCCTTCTTTAATCTCATTTTCTGGATTTAATATCTCGAGATTTTGTCTAACATATCTCAAATTTTCCACTTAATCTCAGAATCATACTTGTCATTAACTGAAATTTCAAATTTTTATCTCAAATTTTTGACTTTTCGACACAAATGTTGACATTACCTCATATATCAACCGTTTATCTCATTTTCTTGACTTCATATCCCAAAACTTCGACTTAATAAATCTCAAATTTTCAACTTTATCTCAAAATTACGACTTTTCTCTTAACCTAATTTCGTCCCACCCATGTTTTACATGGGTTGAATGACAATAAAACTCCTTGAATCCTTGAATCCTTGAATGTATGTATATATGTATATATACTTGCAAGTGAATGTATGCGGGTACATCTATGAATATACATCTATGAAGTAGCCCCTTACTATTTATGTTTGCATTTATGTTTGTTTACATTTACGTTTGTTTTTGTATGTTTTGTCACTTTTGTCGTGGTTTAAATTTGTCATAACATTGGAAAAAGGTAAATAAAATAAAAAAAGAAAAGAGGCTTCCATACTTCTTTATACGGAAGAGGATTAGGGCCACTGAGAAAAAAAAAAATCTAAAAAAAAAAAAAAGTCAGAATTCTGAGAAAAAAGTCAGAATTCTGAGAAAAAAGTCAGAATTCTGAGTTTAAAGTCAGAATTCTGTGATTAAAGTCAGAATTCTGAGAAAAAAGTCAGAATTCTGAGTTTAAAGTCAGAAAAAGTCAGAATTCTGAGATTAAAGTCAGAATTCTGACTTTTTCTTATTTTTGGATTTTTTTTTTTTCTCAGTGGCCCTAATCCTCTTCCGTATCTTTATGTTTACAAGACATGATTTTTTTTTTTATTTGATTTCACAGGTCCATACATTTAATGAAAATACAAATTATACATCTCATTTAGATATCTTATATCACACAACAACAGCTCAATTTGAAATAACCAAGACTCAGTCAGCAAAGGACCAATAAGGCATTCAATAATAAAACTGTATAATAATTTTTGAGTTAACAAGACATGATTTTTAAGATGAAAAAAAACATTGACTGGATAAAACAAATTTCAAAATTTAAAAAAAAAAAAAAAAAAAAAAAAACCGTCTCCTCTTCTGATCTCGCCTCATCGTCAGTGCGTCATTTCCGACGCATGCGCACTGTGCCGCCTTGTGTCGCGTGTCCGGCCTCTCTTCCTCCGCCGCCATCATGGGTCGCATGCACGCTCCCGGGTGAGTCTGAAAATTACTCAAAAAACCGACAAATCCACCGACTTTCTTCTACTTGAGTGGTCAAAACAAACTGTAGAAGCCTTATGCTTCCTCACAGACTGAATTAATCTGAGTGAACTGTGAAAAAACGGAGAAAATAGTTAAAAAATGAAACGTTCTCTGATCTGCTTCCGTCTGCAGCTAACTGTTAGCATTAGCATGTAGCTTCATGATTCTTTACTGTGAATTATTTTCATGGTAGAAAGTTTTTAAAAGGTTTACTTTATCTTGACTTGACTATAAAATAACTCCACTAAATCACAGCTTATGTGAAAGTTAGTAGAGCAGCTTTCAGACGGAGTTAGCATCAGTCAGGCCGTTAGCTCAGTCTCTACAGAAAATGATGTTTCTATTATTTATTATATTTCATAAAGTGATTCTTTAATTAAGGGTTTACATTTTAGGTGTGCCAAATAGTGAAAAAATCATGTGCTATTATTGATTAGTATTCCATGTTTGAATAGTTAATGCCTGGAATGAACCAAATTCATTAAAAAGCATGCTTAATATATAAAGAATCATTAAATAATTGAATTGTAAAAAAAGAAACAGTTCATTAATTTGTCAACAGTGTTACCGACAAAAGTTGTGACTTTTTTTTTGCTATATAAATTCATATTACACAGAATTCAGAGTAACTTAACATTATTATGTTGGACTCAGCTCTTTAGAAATGTCCTGAATCATTTAAATCACAGTTAACTCAACATTTAAGAGAATTATGGCACAAAAACACAGTAACACAGTGAAATTTTCTCCTTTTTTTGTCCCTTATGCTGATTATAAACCTTGTATATGTCACCACCTGACCTCCATCAGCTCTTATTTCTGTGCATGTTCTTCACATTCTGCTCATTTTAACATTAACAGTAATTAAGCAAGAAAATGTGGATAACACAGTCGACGAAAAATAAAATCACACCACTCACAGACAAACATTTGGATGAAGTATTGATGAGGACGAGTTATAAAATATCAAACTTTCTCCAAAGTTCCCACCAAAAAGGCTGTGACCTCATATGATTTGAGTCATGTGACTTTAAAACAAACTGTTGCTGATTTTATGGGGTTTTTTCATTTGGGTAACACAGTTGACACTGATTTCTTGGACACAAACAAAGTGAATAATTTTATGGATATTAAATATTTGAATAGTTTGTTAAACAGCTTTGTCTTACTTTAATAACGACTTTGAACAAATAATGCTGAAAATAATAGAAAAAAACAGGTTTTTTAGTATTAATTTTGAAGGGCAAACTTGACATTTAAGAAATCGGACATCATCAAAACTGCAAATTCAAATACACAATTTGCATTTGCTAAATTAATTATGGAAGGTGTTAAATTTCTGTGTTAAAAGAAAGTGAAATATCACCAAAATGAGACAATGTAAATTGGTCATTACTTGAAATCAATATTTTGAAATATTGATAAATTTGTTCCATGGACGTGAAATGTTCCCTTAATTATAGAATCACTCATAGAATAGAATAATAGTCACATTTCACATTCCAAACATGAACTTATCCCATGTTTTTGTTGTCTCCCACAGAAAGGGCTTGTCCCAGTCAGCTCTGCCTTACAGGCGCAGTGTCCCCACTGTGAGTATCACCACTAAAAACACGTGTTTCTTCCTCTCTGACAGCAGATTAGTGCGTCTACTTTGACCTGTTTGTAACTAATTAATGAATATTTTCAGTGGTTGAAGCTCACATCTGATGATGTCAAAGAGCAGATCTTCAAACTGGCCAAAAAGGGTCTGACTCCCTCCCAGATTGGTAAGTGTTTCTACGAAATTATAATCAAGGTCATAAGAAAAACTAACAAAACAAAGTCTTTGAACTCATACTTAGTAATTCCATCGTCCAATTAAACACAACCTGCAGCCACATGCAGTATTGTTTTATTAAAGGATGTCCCGCTCAGTTTTTAAGGCCCCAAATTTATCAGTCACAGTCTAGTTTGTTGAAAACTAACAGAAATCCCTCACAGGTTTTGAAAAAGTTTGAGTATTAATCCAGAGAAACAGAAAACGAGAGGTGACACTAAATTCTCTTAATGTAGAGTTGAACCTGTTGTGAAGAATTAAACCACATGTTGTCAAATGTTTTTGCATTCTTGTTTCCTTAAGGGCTCTTTAATCTCCTCTAAATTTTCTCCTTTGAGGGAGATTTATTTTGCAGGCAGGAAAAAGAAAAGAAAAGTAGAGAATATACATTTAATTTATATGATCCAGGTATCACACTGAAAAAGAACAAGCACACTCATACCCTAAAAAAGATAAATGAAAAGATTTCTTTTTAGAAAGAGAAGCATAATTACGCCAGGAAAGGCTCCACCTGATTGGCTAAATACATTATCATGCTCGTGGTGAATGCACGGCACATGGAGTGTGAATTATTTCTGTTTGATTAATAATTTGCTGTATGTTTATTTTGCATGTTGACATTGTGATGACAGTAAATTTAAGATTTATTGTGGAGCCCTAGTTGACACAAAACTGTCTTCCCAGAGCCATTTAATCATCTTTCAACTTCGACTTTATTTACTGAGGAGAATTTGCTTTGCAGGCAGGAAAAAAAACACAAAACCTCAGAAAATATGACGACATCCAGATGCCACACTAATATTCCCTACAGGACACTCAGAGGCAGCACCATCATTACATTGCCAAAAAAATGAATGAATGACATTAATTTCTGTTCACACTTTAAACAGTTAAGACGATAATAGAAACCCAAATGAAATTTCCAAGTCTTCAAGAAAACCAAAAGTGTGTAGGTTGAAGTTCAAGCTTATTGAAATCCCGCCCCTCTTATCTTACAAAAGAACAAACAAACAAAAAACAGAAGAAAGTGAAAACAACACTCAAGTATTTCTGTTGTTGTTGAAAGTCTTTGTGTTAGTGTTTTATAACATGAACTTAATATTTTGCATTTTTAATTGTGTATTTAAAAACTGATTCTCATACAGTTTTTAATCTTACTAATGTGTCACTTGAGAATTCCACATATTTACCCCCCTAAAAGACAAACGATGAGATTTGCATAAAAAAAGATGAACAATTCTTATTACTATCTAACTTTTAAAACCCCGAGTTTGATGGTTTCAGTGTAGCAGCTTTATCCTGTATTCTGTCCATGTTTGGTTGATAATGACTCAGATCTGCTCTGTTTTGAGACCAGGATCAGCAGAAATTTGCTTCAAACAGTCAAATAGAAAATAAGCTGCAGTAGTTTCCAATTTTTCAGAAAGGGGTAACCCAATTACAAGATGCATTTTGTCAGTTACTGAGCCTCATTCACTTTTTTTTTTTTTTTACTTGAAATGAGTCCATGTAAACAGTTTTAAAATTTAAACTTTCAGTGAGGATTTAGTAAAGTGTTTAACCTGTTCCAGTCTCATTGTGAAAGGCTTCATTCACGGCTCCACCTTCAACGGTTTTTCTTCTTTCTCTGAAACATTGTGCGTCTGTTTCTTTAGATTAGATAGAGGGAGAACATAATCCTCCCAGTGAACTTTGACCTGAACTCACTCCTCTCCTGCTCTGTCTCCTCCTCCAGGTGTGATCCTCAGGGACTCTCATGGTGTGGCCCAGGTGCGTTTCGTCACCGGCAACAAAATCCTGAGGATCCTCAAGTCCAAGGGTTTGGCCCCCGATCTGCCCGAGGATCTGTACCACCTCATCAAGAAGGCCGTGGCCGTCAGGAAGCATCTGGAGAGGAACAGAAAGGTGTGAAAGACGAGAAAAACATTATTCGATTATGACTCAGTTTAGTGAAGGGCGGGCAATAAATCACAAATTAGATTAATCATAATCTGTCCTGTTATAATATTCTAATGTCAGACAGTGAAATATTTCTATAAATGTGTTAAAATATCAGCTTCAGTTTTTACAGTTTTCTGTTCTACACCAGAGTTACTCAACCAAAGAGACAAACTGTTAAAAACTACCTTTACAAAAGAAACTATACAATTGGAGAAAAGAGGAAAAAAAAACAGCAAAGAGGAGAAATAAAACTTAGTTTGAGGAAGTAAAAGTTGCCAAAAAAAGCAACAAAATTGGCATTTAAATTGGGATAAAACCTGGAAATACTCTAAAAGTTGAAAAAAAATTGTACAAAAACGGCAAAAAAAAACCCCAGAAAAGTGACTGAAATGGCCTCAAAGTAGCAGGACATTTTATTAGGAAACTAAAAAATTCAGAAAGCAACAAAAATTGTGAACAACAGTGAACAGGTGAAAACGGCCTAAGTTAGCAAAAATGGAAAGAAAGTTGGAATCAAGCTTGGAAAATAGTCAGTTTGTTGCAAAAAATGTTCCAAAAGTGTTAAAAAAGCAGGTAAAAGTGTTTAAATGTGCAAAATTATGAAAACAGTGACAAGAAGAACAAATAGCCAAAGTCAGTAAAAATGGCAAAAAGTTGGGATGAAACTCATAAAATAGTCTGTATGTTGCAAAAAAAAAAAAAAAAAAAGTGGCAAAAAAGAGCGAAAAGTTGCTGAAATGGCCAAAAAGCTAAATGAAAATTAGCAAGAAAATTTTGGCAAAAAAGTTTGGATTATACTTGGAAAAAAGTCAGTTTGTTGCAAAAAATGGTCCAAAAGTGGCAAAAATGGCCAAAAACAACAGAAATTGTCACAAAAATTTGGAGTGGACCTAGAAAATAGTGAGAAAGTTTAAAAAAAAATTTCCAAAAGTGTTAATAAAGAAGGTAAAAGTGTAAAAATCAGTCCCAGTTGTAGTGGTAGTGGGTTGTTGTTGTTGTGCTGTAATTAGTGTAACTGCTCATGTTCGACAATGAGTTTGATTAACAACAGAGAAGATGGAAAACTAGAAAAAAAAATTCTAGAAAGTTGCAAAAACTGTGAAAAAAGTGACCCAAAAATGGTAAAAATGGCTTTAGTCAACAAAAATTGGAATATAAATCGGGATAAAACCTGGAAAAAGTCAAAAAGTAGCAAAAATGGTTCAAAAGTGTCAGCAAAGAGTGAAAAGTGACGTAAATGGCCAAAACAACAAAAATTGCCAATTCTCAGATTCAATTCTCAATCTGAGGAAACTTAAGAAAATTCAGAAGGGAGCAAAAATGGTGAAAAAAGTGATGAAAAACAGTGAAAAGTGGGAAAAAATGACCAAAATTAACAAAAAATTGCAAGAAAGTTGGGATTAAATCTGAAAAATACTCAGTTTGTTGCAAAAAATGGTCCAAAAGTGTCAAAAATGGGCAAAAACAACAAAATGTTGAGAAAATTGGGAGTGAACCTGTGAAATAGTGAGAAAGTATCAACAAAATGTTCCTAAAGTGTTAAAAAAGAAGGTAAAAGTGTTTAAATGTGTAAAAATCAGTCCCAGTTGTAGTGGTAGTGGGTTGTTGTTGTTGTGCTGTAATTAATGAAACTGTTCATGTTCAAAATGAGTTTGTTTAACAACAGAGAAGATGGAAACTAGGAAAAAAAAAATTCTAGAAAGTTGCAAAAACTGTGAAAAAAGTGACCCAAAAATGGTAAAAATGGCCTAAGTCAACAAAAATTGGAATATAAATTGGGATAAAACCTGGAAAAAGTCAAAAAGTAGCAAAAAATGGTTCAAAAGTGTCAGCAAAGAGTGAAAAGTGACGTAAATGGCCAAACAACAAAAAAATTGCCCCCAAAAATTGGGGAGGAAACTTGAGAAAATTCAGAAGGGAGCAAAACTGGTGAAAAAAGTGATGGAAAACAGTGAAAAGTGGGAAAAAATGACCAAAGTTAACAAAAAATTGCAAGAAAGTTGGGATTAAATCTGAAAAATACTCAGTTTGTTGCAAAAATAAATGGTCCAAAAGTGTCAAAAATTGGCAAAAACAACAAAAAATGTTGAGAAAATTGGGAGTGAACCTTTAAAAAGTGAGAAAGTATCAAAAACATGTTCCAAAAGTGTTAAAAAAATAAGGTAAAAGAGTTTAAATGTGTAAAAATCAGTCCCAGTTGTAGTGGTAGTGGGTTGTTGTTGTTGTGCTGTAATTGATGAAACTGTTCATGTTCTATTATGAGTTTGTTTAAAAACACAGAAGATGGAAACTAGAAATAATCACACAAAAAGCTGCAACTGCAATGTAGGGAATGAGGCTGCAATTAGATTATTTTTGCAAATTGTTCATTCCCATACGAAATGCATTGCTGACACCATAATTTGTCGTTTGAAGGACAAAGATGCCAAGTTCCGCCTGATTCTCATCGAGAGCAGGATCCACAGGTTGGCCCGCTACTACAAAACCAAGAGAGTGCTGGCCCCCAACTGGAAGTAGTACGTATCTGATCAGCTGTGATATATTTCATATAAAGACTGAAACTAGGTGTTTGTTTTCCAACATTCTGCTCTTAATCTGTTGTAAAGATGCACAATTCATTGTCCCGCTCTCCTCTTCACTGAGAGCTGAGATATTTCTGTTGTGCCAGAGTAAATCTGGAGGTAAATTAGCAGAGCGGCTTCTCTGTGCCTCTTCTGCCAGTCCCCTTCGTACACGGCTGTAAACACGCTTTGAAACTTATTGCAACGATTACACACCCACTCAGGGGAAAGAGCGTCATTAATTTGCTTCTTCACCCAGAGTGAACTTGAGCTGTACCGCCCCCTGCTGTAAAGTGTCGGTACAAACTAAACTGCTGCCTCTAACCTTTTGTTTTCTCTTTCTGTTTACAGCGAGTCCTCTACAGCTTCTGCTCTGGTGGCATAAATGATACACTTTTGGTTTAATAAAACAGTTTGAAATTGGACTTTGTGTGTTGTCTTTTTTGAAGTTTCTACTGTGATTTTATTGTAAACAAACTGAGATGTGGTTGAGAAATAGTTCAGATTGATCACAGGTTTTACCGTGGATTAGCGCTCAAAGTGAAAACAGTATTTTAGAGTTACTGCTAATTATTCAACACGTGTTTGAACAGTTCCCTGGCAGATTTCCTCTTGCTCTGGAAAAAAAGACACTTCATGTTGAACCTGAGGAGAACCCAACATATTTTTTGGGTGAAAACGAAATGCACTTTTATTCTGTTTTCCCCCTTATTATAATTTAAGATGTTGATTTTTCTGTAAAATAACTGTCGACTCTTCTGATTTGTTTTCTATGTCTGAATAAAGGCTTAGATTTTCCTCTTTTTTTGCACACAGTGTTTCAACTTACACAGTTTGTGCTGAATGTTTTTCAACAGCAAAAGAGAAAACTTCATGTTTAGGTGAAGTTGTTGCCTCATAGGAAACGTGTTAAGTGTCTTGAAATTCTGATAAAGCTGTGCACCTTTTTGGTGCATGTTACGGTGAAATATAATACAAACTAAACTAAAACTATGTATTATTATTGTTTGATGTCTATATTTGAAAATCATAGCTTTCATGTAGATTTTACTGAAGTATTGTGCTTTTGCTAAAGGACCTAAAGCACAAAGTTGAAACCTAGATGTATTTCCCACAGTTGATGCTTTTTACAAACTTTAAAATGAGCTGTTTGGGAAATTTGTTGATGTTTTTTTTTGTGCCTGTGTGAAACTTCTACACCACACATGTATCCTTTTATCAAGGAAGAGGATTAAGGTCACAAAAGCAATTCTTCTGGTTAAAATATAAAAATGTAAGGATTTACAGGGATTTTTCTTCCTAATACAAAGTCAAAATACCGAGCTATAAAAAAAACAAAAACGGTTGAAGTAAAAATGAAGAATTTTGACTTTTTTGTAGCATTTTACTTAACTGTTTTTTAAAAATTTGACACTTTATCAAGCTTTTAACTTTTTTTTTTCCAAAATTTGCGTATTTTCTCTCATAATTATGATTTTTATCAAATAATTTTGACTCTTAATCTCATTATCTTGATCTTTGACTCTGAATTTTGACTACTTGGACTGTTTAATCTTCAAAATTCAGCTTAATATGCACCAAAAAATAAAAAAATCAACAAAGCCAAGTTATCATCTATTTCCTTCCGAACTGGCAGAAATTAGCTCTGATAGATTTCTTAATTTAATCTTAAAAATCTGACTTATTCTTGGTCCCTAAGTTCCAATATTTTTATAATAATAATAATTTTGACCTTAATTTTTGATGTTTTTTTTCACTAGTCATCCCAATCCCCTTCCTTAATTTTTTTTCTTCAGATTTCTTTTATGCTAGACGTTTCAATTTGGATGGATATAAATATGGTAATAGATGATTTGCATAATTGGTGTAGTGTTTAGTATTTATTTAGTTTATTCAGCACAGACAGCAGGAAATGGAAAGTGCTGATCAAACCGAAATTAGAGGAGAATTGTTTCTGTTTTCATTTGAATTATTTTTCGAACCCCTCTGGTTTTTATTCCGCCCTAATTTCGCTTCCCACCTTCTTTGTTTTTATTATTAGACCTGAGATCAGCTGGTTTTTCCTGGAACTTTCCTGGCGTCAGACGTTACGTCATCCAGGGCGGAGCTTCTTACGTTCGCTACGTGCCGAAAGGAGCGAAACCACTTCGTCCAATCAGAACGTAGCGTGACGTCAGCCGTGTTTATATAAAGCACCGTGTTGCAATCGCGAGACATTCACTCTTTGACAACGACAATAACAACAACAAAACCGAGAAACATGGAGACTTTACAAGCGATAATCTGACGGAAAAGATCAGAAAATGGCGAATTATTGCCAGAAAATGAGGCGACAGTACATCGACGTGTATCGGTCACTGACGAATACAAGGAATCTGCCCTTTTTTATCGAGGAATATCAGAATACGTGAGGATTTTTTTGAAGTGAAAATGGCGATCGTTGGTTCCGAGAAGGGTTCGGCGATGGAGAGGTTCGGCAGCGGAGGGATGGCGCTTCTTCCCTGGACTAAACAGATGCTGACGGTGCTGTGGGAACAGCTTCGACTGCTGGTTCAGGTCATTTACTACAGTTTCATGTCAGGTAAAGACAAATACTCAACTTTACTCTCACTTTAGAGCTTTTTCTGGCTTTGTTTTTGACTCTAACAGTCACTTTTTAACGGTGTATCCATCCGCGTTCGAAGAGTACGGACTATTTTACGTCAATATAAGGAATAATATAACAAGTTAATAACATAAACACACCTTTAAATGGTCAAACTAGGTCACGGACTCTGCTGAAATGAAGCCAAAATACAAAATAACGACACGATTTTTTTTCTAAAATACAGCCAGATGATTTAATTTGAAAATACTGGGGATTAAATAATTATTTTCAAGGGTTTAACAGGAAGAAAATGGTAATATCTCATTAAAAATACCTCCTGAAACATCAGAAATATGAGCTAAAGTTAGTTTCAGTTGTTTTTACGACCTTATCTTCTGTTCTCTTGTAATCTCCAAGCCTACTCATACTCATATGAGTTTAGTTTTAGTGTTGAACAGAAAAAAATGCTCATATTATTTGTAAATACTCTCTTAAACATTATTTATTATCAGACATTTGAGGTAATGTTAGTTTTTGTCATTTTAAGACCTTGTTTGCTGCTTTATGGTAATTTCCAGACCTACACATATTAAAGTTAGTGTCGTTTTGTTTTTGTTATGATACAAAAAATGAGCCATTCCCCTTTCACATCCTTATTTTACACCTACCATAGTTTGTAAACATTTATCCCACAATATTTTTATTATTTGTTGTCAAATTCTTTTATGGAAAGTGAAAAAATTCAAGTATGTGATAAGGTAAATTAATAAACATGTGCATACAACCAGTCATACTGAGTTTATCTGCACCAAATATAAGATATACATGTATACACTCATAAACACACATATATATATGAACACATACATATAGATTTCATACATGGTTCCCATAATTATACAAATTCCTCCAGTTTTTCTTTGGTTAAGTTGTTTTTTCCAATATTCTCATCCTTGGGAATATTACAAAGATTAAATACATACTTTTTGAGCCTCACAGCATGATTGCCAGAGTGAAATAAATCTAAATAAAGTAAGGAAGTTAGTAATAATAATGAAAGAAATGTAAAGTAACCAACCTTTGGCTCATATTTCTTGTTTATTTGCGTATTTTATTTTGAAGTTCACCCACAAACAGGAAATGCTGTTTTCAGTTTCATTTTGATTGATGTGGATTTAATTTACGCAGCTTCCTTCTTCTTTGAAACGTCTCTAACACCCGTTTTCTGGTTGTTGTTGTTTTCAGTTTTCCAGATGTTTCGCCTGGAGGTCCACCTGAGAATCACAGACGAGACGGGTCAGCACATCCAGCACATGACGGCCGCAGCCAGCCAGACCGACTCCTTCCTCTTCTCCTCTTTGTTCGACGGAGAAAACGGCGTCATGGTCGGCGGTTCCAACCCCCTCTCTAACTTCTGCGCCGACGTCGGCGACCCGTTCACCGGGAAATCCACCGCCGAGGCGCTCCTGTCCAGTCTGCGCGGCGACGACCTTTGCTGCGGGTTAGTGGACGACTTTGTGTCCAGAACAAGCGGCAAAGAAGAAAACATCTTCCTCGGACACCAGTCGAGCTGGAAAATGGGTTTTCCCGGTGACTGGAACTTCTTCGTATCCAGCAGCGACAGCTCCAACGACGGCTGTAAGAGCTACGAGAAAGTCTTCAAGAAGGAGATCCCGAAGGAGAACGTTTTCGAGGAGGAGAGGAGCTCGCACTGGAGCAGCGAGGAGGATCAGAACGTGGTCGAGTTCGACAGCGAGGAAAGCAAAGCACTCTGGGAGTCTCTGTCCAGATCCAGTGATCCTTACAACCCTTTCTTTTTCTCCGCCTGCATTTCAACAAACACGAGCATGGGCAAGAATCAAAGTGAAGCCGAGGACGGCGGCGGCAGCAGCGGCGCTGACGTCATGTCGGCGAGCAAAGCCACGGAGGAGCTGCTGGGGCCGCGGCGGCTGAACGTCTGGGTGAGTCGCTCGGACAGCGAGAGCAGCTGGAGCAGCTGGAGCAGCTCCGACAGCTCCAGTCCGGACGTGGACAGGGAGGAGAACGAGAGGCTGCTGGAGTTTTTCAGCAGCCCCCAGGATCCCTACAACCCCATGTGCTTCACCGCCTCCACCACCACCACCACCACACCCCCCAAAAACACCGACACCAGCACAACCAACGAGGAGAAGAGCTTCACTCCTTCGTCTGAGGAGGACGAGGAGGAGCAGCTGTGGAAGTCTCTGGGTCTGAAAGACGACCCCTACCACCCTCTGAACTTTCAGGCCTGCCTCCAAACAACAACAACAACAACAACAACAACAACAACAACAACACTCCAGTCTGAGGAGGATCCAGACTCCAACAGTCCCCCCATGATGGGAAAGAAATGTGAAAAACAGTCAAACAAACTCCAGAAAAGAAGAACCACGAAGCCGACGTTGACGCAGAGAGACAGGAAGCTTCACTGTCACCCGGAGAAAACGCTGGCGCCCTGGAAAAAACCTCAACCAGGAGACGGGAAAGAGGAGAGAGAGGAGAAGAAGAGCAGCAGCAAACAGAAGAAGGTAAAGAAAACCAGAGAAGCTGCATTTACTGACAGCAAATGCACTGAAATGCTGAAGCTGAAGCAAGTGAACGGATGTACGGTCGTAAAAAAGCAGAAAGTAAAAATAGTGTAAAATGAGAGAGGAAGCAGAAAAAAAGAATAGGATTTTGACTTTTTCCTAATAATTTAACAACTTTAATTCAACACTTTGGCCTTTTTTTCATAATTTTGACCTTTCAATTTTAAAAACATTGAGTTTCATCTCAAGATTTCAACTTTGATCTCATAGTTTTGACTTTATCTTTAAAATTTGGACTTTTATCTAAAATACACTGACTTTTTTCTTATTATTTTGACCTTTTCCCACAATTATAACCCTGTCATTTTAAAATTTTGAATGTTGATCTCATGATTATGACTACATCTCAAAATTTAGAATTTATTTTTTGTCTTATTTCAAAAGCTCGAAAATGTATAATTCTGATTCCGCTCATTATTCTGACTTTATCAATTTAAAAATTGGGTTTTATCAGAAAATATCAACCTTTTTTTACAAATAGTTTTGGCTTTTTTTCTCTGAATTTTTGACCTGTCATTAGAAAAAAGCAGATGGAAATTGTTAAGTAGTGAAGAAGTGAAGAAGGAAAGCGAATGAATTTAAAAAAAGTAGTAAAATAACAGAGTGGGAGAAGTTAGAATAGAGTAAAAAAACAGAGTAACGAATAAAAAAAGAGTGAAATGAGAGAGGAAGGAGAAAAAAGGGCAGATGAAAAGGAGATATGGATTTTTATTTGTTTTCTAAATATTTTGACTAAATTACTTCCAAAATTTTGACCTTTTTCTCATTACGTTGACATTTTTATCTTAAAATTTTGAGTTTCATTTAAGAATTTCAACTTAAATCTCATAGTTTTACTGCATCTTTACAATTGAGACTTTAATTCTAAAAAAAAAACCTTCTCATTATTTTGACATTTTGAACGTTTATCTCATAGTTTTGACATCATCTCAAAATTTAGACTTAATTTTTTTTCTTTTATCGCAAAAGCCCCAAAATTTACTTATAATTCTGACTTATGCTCATTATTTTGACTTTATCAATTTAAAAATAAGAGTTTGATCTAAAGATATTAACTTTTCAACAAATAATTTATAATTTATAACCCATCAACTCAAAATGTTGATTTTATTAAACTATCTATTTTTGACTTTTTATCCCCAAAAATGAACTTTTCGCTCATTTTTCTGACTTAATCAATTTAAAATTCTGACTTTTATCTCAAAATTTCACCTTATATCTTAAAAAAAACAGCTTTTTATTGTAAATTGAGGTGAAATCTTTTACTTAAATTCCCACTTTGTCGGAAACATTTTGCAGTTTTATTTTCTCAGCTTCAGGAAAACTCTCTCTGCTCCTTCAGTTATTTATTTATAGTCACATATTTTCATGAGGGAGTGTCTTTACCTCACACTCATCCCTGAGTTCCTCTTCCCGTGTTGGGCCGAGCTGTTTTGCGGTTGCTAAGCAACGCCGCGGTCGTCATGACTAATCGGGTCACGTGACCACGGCGAGTCAGCTGAGAGTTTCTCATGAGCGATACAGAGTTACAGCAGCGTTGCAGAGTCATTTTAAAAGCTGGAGGATTTTTTTTTTCTTCTGTTGCATCAGATTCAGGGAAGAGTTTAAAAATAAATTCATGATCTCAGAGCTCAGTTTAGAGTTTGGTGTTTTAAGTTTATTTTAAAGACATTTCAGCTTCTATCAGGGCGACACTGCAATTTAAAGGAGGTGATACAGAAAAAAAAGTCAGCAAATAAAAAAGATACTTTTGTAAAGTGTCTTGTTAATATAGAGATATTAAAATAAACAATTATAATTTGAAAAAGTCACATTTAACCTTCAAACTTCAGTATTTCAAACATCCTACTGATTGTTTTGAGTTCCCATCACCTTCCTGACTTTTCTGTCTAACAGAAAATTAAATCTCACTCTTGTTAATGTTTTATTTGCTCTAAAAATTAGTTTTATCAGACTTAACATGAGTCACATTCACCTGACTGAACAAAGTCAAGATACTGCCGAAAAATATTGTGTCTGATGTTAAGAAAGAGTAAAGAAATCTGCCAGTGGAGTTAGAAGAGATTGAATTATGTCAGAATTTTGTCTCTAACTCTTAAAAGCACTTTTAATGGAAGCCAAAAAAAAAAAAAAAAGTTTTGAGATGAAAAGTCAAGTTTTTTTAGATAATAAGTCAAAATTTCAACTGATTTGTCAAAGTTTTGCCTTTTCCACTTTATTCTGACTTTGTGTTTTTCCAGTTTTGACCTTTTAGCTCAGAATTTCGACTCAATATAGGCAAAAAAATAAATCCTAAAAGCTGTGATTTTTTCCTGCTCCTGACTGACCCAGGATCTGTTATATCAGCTGTTTCACACACACCTGTCTTTGAGTGTGAGACTGTTGGAAAAATCATTTTTTCCTCGAGATTGTTGTTGATTTTATTTTATTTAACTTGACACAATTAATGAGATTTTGCACTACATCATTTTTAAAAGTTAAGAGTCAAAGATAGCTCTTTTTGTTCTTCAGTTTTTAAAACTAAAAATACAGTTTAAAAAGTCCAGTTCAGAAAAAGCAGGAATGGGTGTGGATTTCTACAACTTATCCAAAAATCTTCTTTTTATTTTTTAGCCTCTGTATTTATTTCTCATAATTTCAACTTAAATTATAGAATTTTGACTTTTTATCTTAGACTTGTCATCTTGAAATTTTGACCTTAAATGAGAAAGTTTGGACTTTTTTCACATAATGTTAAACTGATTTCTTAAACTTGAGAAGTTTCATCTCAGAATCTTGACTTTTTGTCTCAGAATTTTTTGTCTTTATTTCTCAAAATTTTCACTTTTCATATTAAAATATTGACCTTTTATCTCAAAGTTGGAAACAATTTTTACCTTCAGTTTTTATTTTCCTCCTCACATTAGAGTAAAAGCTTTTGATGTTTCAATGGTTTGATGTAATTTTCTGTTAAGTTTGTAAATGTTACTGTACATTGTGGAAACTTCACTAAAGTTTGATTTAAAGAAAATCGTGAATCAAATTGAAATCGCTGTATCAGCCTCAACAAAGCCAAGTTTTCATGTTTTTAACTGGAAATGAGCTTCTATACACTCAGACGTATCATTTGTCTTTTATTTTCCTGAAATTAGATTTTTTTTCCATCAGGTGAATGTGGTTTATAGTGAGTTTGTGTAAATTCAAACACTTTTGTCTGGACCTGAGTTTTTCCAGTGTGTGACCGTCTGCGTCGTCAAACACATTAAACTTTTCCGTCTCTTCTTCTTCTCAGGTGCGTTTCTCTCCCGTCGTCCACGTCCACGTCATGCGCACCTGGCCCTTCGCTCGCCAAGCGTCCCGCAAAGGACCGTGGGAGGAAATGGCTCGAGACCGCGACCGTTTCCGGAGGCGCGTCCAGGAAACGGAGCAGGCGATTGGTTACTGCTTCAGCCGACGCCACAGAGAGAGGATGAGGGCGTACGTAGGCGGACTGTGCCTTTAATTAAAAAAAGAAGAAAAAAGGACCTGATGTTTCATTTCCTGTCTGGATGAAGACTTGTGATTGGTTGCAATGCAACAGTGATTTTTGATTTGGGCCAATCGGAGCTGGATGTTTGGCCGACGTTGATGTTGAAGTTGAGTTGAACAACTTTGTACCTCAGAGGTTTTTTTATTTTAATTTTATTTTTTACGATGGTGTGCACTGACGGACACTTTCTCTAAGCTCAGCGTTTCTGTGGGATGTTGTTGTTTGGCCTTATTCACTGACCTAGTAATGTAACTTATTTATGCCCTATGGAGCCGCTCTCTGACTTTTATAGTGTTTTTACGTGTGAACAAAGACTAGAGCTTAGATTTCTCCTCAAAGTTTGGTACAAAGTGTTTGTTTCACTCCAGCATGATGGAAACCGACCATAGTTCTGCTGCCACGCTGGTCTTCTAGTTCAAAGTGTTTTATATTTTTATTCTCGCAGTTCTTGGAGTTGTGTCTTGTATTTTCTTATTGAGTTTGATGAAAACAGCTTTAAGCACTGAATGGATCATCGTCATATCAAGTGAAAAGATTCAAACGACCTCAAAAGGCTCAAAAAATGTCTGTAGCAGATTTTGTCGGTGCTTTGTCTAATCAATAAATTTTGTCACGATGTAAAAACTCTGTGTGTTATTTTGATTTCAGGTCTGACTGTCTGTTTTCAAACCTCCTCCTACTTCTGCTGAAATTCAGTTTGTAGTATCAGTTTGTGAAAACTTGGTAGATCTGTAGTAAACTACAAGTTCCCGGATGTTTCTACTGATCCGGGAAAATTTCTCAGTCTGTAACGGACCAGTCTACCTGGCGTACTGTTTCCCAAGAGGGTTAAGATCTTTAAAAACGTGTCCTTGTCTCCTCTTCACTCTCTGGCCTCGTCTCTGTTTCTCTTCTCTTTCCTCTTCTCTGACCTCATCTCTGTTTTTCTTCTCTTTCCTCTTCTCTGGCCTCGTCTCTGTTTTTCCTCTCTCTCCTCTTCTCTGGCCTCATCTGTTTTTCTTCTCTTTCCTCTTCTCTGGCCTCATCCCTCTTTCTCTTCTCTGTCCTCGTCTCTTTCCTCTTCTCTGGCCTCATCACTGTTGTTCCTCTCTGACCTTGACTCTATTGTTCTTCTCTTTCCTCTTCTCTGGCCTCGTCTCTGTTTCTCTTCTCTTTCCTCTTCTCTGGCCTCGTCTCTGTTTCTCTTCTCTTTCCTCTTCTCTGGCCTCGTCTCTGTTTTTCTTCTCTCTCCTCTTCTCTGGCCTCATCTCTGTTTTTCTTCTCTGGCCTCATCACTGTTGTTCTTCTCTGGCCTCGTCTCTATTGTTCTTCTCTGGCCTCATCCTTGTTTCTCTTCTCTGGCCTCGTCTCTGTTTCTCTTCTCTGGCCTCATCNCTTTTTTTTTTGCCTATTTTAAGACAAAATTTTGAGATAAAAACACAAATTTATGAGCCAATGTCAAGGTTTTTTTCTCATGATCCCGACCTTATCATCTTAAAAAAATTACCTCTAATCTCATTTTTTAACTTAATTATCGTAAAATTCTGACTTTTCTCTCAAATTCTGACTATTAAATTGCAAAATTTTGACCTTTTTTCATATTATTGCCTTTAAATCCAAAAATTTTGAGTTTTATCTCAATGTTTCAACTTCTGTCTCATAGTTTTGACTTAATCTTCAAAATTCATACTTTCTATCTGGAAAAAAAATCACTTTCCTCATTATTTTGAATTTGCAAAATTTAGATTTTGTCCTTCATTTGTCCACAAAGCTCAACTATTTACCAATATGTCTAACTTTTGCTTATCGTTCTGACTTTATCAATATGAAATTATAAGTTTATTCTCAATATTTTTACATATATATATATATAAACTTATCTTACAAGTTTGTCTTTTTTCAACTTGATTTTTAACTTTCCTACTCAAAATTTTGACTTTATCTTAAAATTTGACTTTTTGTTTCAAAAGTTTGACTTTTGCTCAGTATTCTTACTTTATCCAATTTAAATTATGAGTTTTATTCCAAGATTTCAACTTTTATCTCAAAGAATTGAATCTTGATTGAATAATTTTGGCTTTTTTCTCATTATTTGAGTCTTTCAACTCAAACATTTCACTTTTGATCTTAAAATTTTGACTCTTTATCTCATCATTAAGACTATTTTTTGACTAATGTGTGCTAAGACAAACATACAAAGCCAGTTTTTTATTTATTTTTTCTCTAATTGGTGTAAACGGGCTTCCATACCAATCAGCCAATCAGAAAGCAGCAGTGAGTTACTGTAAAGATGAGCTGCTGAAGATCAAACTGAGAATCTGAACAGGGAAGAAAGGAGACAACAATTCACACAGGTTTGTTGAGTCAGTGATAACTTTGTCCACAGGGGGCGCCACAGTCAACACAAACAGAAAGTTACTTATAGGAGCTTTAATTCAGGGTTAAATAAGGTCAAACACTCTCATTAACTCAGGAATAACATATCTGTCTCTGAAAGTGCAATAAATTCTCTTTTTCACATCCTACAGTCTTTTCCCCCCTCTTCTCTCACTTATCTCTCTACACACACACACACACACACACACACACACACACACACACACACACACTCGCACACACACACACACACACACACACACACACACACACTGGGTGAGGAGCTCCTAATTTCCCTGAGGGCCCGCGGGTCTCCGTGCTCTGACTGCTGTAAGGCTTTCGTAAGACAAGGGTTAAAAACACAGAGTATGATGAAATGACTTTCCACAGGGACGAAATCAATTAGCAGGTCTACACACACACACACACACACACACACACACACACACACACAGGTTTACAGGGATGGTGCAAAGGTGAGCAATCGCTGACACTGTCTCTGTGTCGTCTCAGTGGGGGGTCTGATGCTGCTGCTGCTGATGCAAATGAATCTCCTGCTGCTGACACACACACACACACACACACGACAACGACAGCTCTTTGTTCAGGAAACAGGAGATAGAGAGAGAGAGAGAGAGAGAGAGTTTGCATGAATGAGAATCAAATCTGTGGCGCGTCGTTAGAAAAAACCTCAGTTTTTCTCTGCTGAGTTGTGAAGCAAAGCGTCTCGTGTGCAGAACATTTGATCCACTGAGGTTCATTCAAAGAGCAATAAACAAGATTAAAACACAAATTTCAAAACATCAAAAGGTATTAATGCAAATTCTTACATTATGAAACTTGAGGAGTNGGATGGTGCAAAGGTGAGCAATCGCTGACACTGTCTCTGTGTCGTCTCAGTGGGGGGTCTGATGCTGCTGCTGCTGATGCAAATGAATCTCCTGCTGCTGACACACACACACACACACACACGACAACGACAGCTCTTTGTTCAGGAAACAGGAGATAGAGAGAGAGAGAGAGAGAGAGAGTTTGCATGAATGAGAATCAAATCTGTGGCGCGTCGTTAGAAAAAACCTCAGTTTTTCTCTGCTGAGTTGTGAAGCAAAGCGTCTCGTGTGCAGAACATTTGATCCACTGAGGTTCATTCAAAGAGCAATAAACAAGATTAAAACACAAATTTCAAAACATCAAAAGGTATTAATGCAAATTCTTACATTATGAAACTTGAGGAGTTGTGTCATTACTGTCTTTTGATAAAATCAAACATTTTCTGGTCTTGTCGACGAATCTGACTCCGATGAAATCTAATCAAACATGTATGTTTCTTTTCTTTTTTTTTTTTTTAAAAACATTCCTCTGAACGCTTTATTTTGCACCTGCATGAAGCAGAAAAACAGGAAATGCAAGAACAGCAGATTTTACTTCATCATTAATCACTGCTTCAGCGAAATCCTGGAAATGACTGCAATTTGTTTGACATCCCAAAACAATAATCCATTTGAATAAAATGCTTTTTCAAATTCTACATTTGTGTCAAAGGCTTTAAATCCAGAATAAATGCAGCGAAACAGAAATTAAAGGGGAGAAAATGAAATGTAAGCTTGTGTTATGACTTAATTTTGGCAAGAGTTGCACGGAAACTGGACTTTGTTAGCGTTTCGCTTTTTTCTTCCGTATGTTTTCTTTTTTTTTTTTTTTTAGCTCATTACTCCTCGTTCAAAGATTCATAAATTCTCACCGTTCAGATCATAACATACTCAGCATGTTTAGGAGAAGTTTGTGTCCAGAAGTTAAAGCTTTAACTGTTGTACTTTTTAAAGCAGTGATTCCCAACCCATGGTCCGTGGCCCCCTGGTGGGCCGCGAAGATGTTGCAAGTGGGCCGCCAAATAATTCTCAAAAAAAGTGAGACACTTGTGTGTGTTGGGGGGCTGTGATTACATAAAAACAAAAACATACAGAATACTGCTTTAAATGCTGAAACTCAGTCATGATTTAAAGGGTTTTCATTCTAGAGATACCAAGCCTTTTTTGGTTGTTTTTTGCTTCGGTCACATTTTTTTTCTCACTGTGGTCTCATTTTTCTCCAAAAAGTGAAGTCCTGCTCCCTTATGGATTCGGGCAAAATTCACAAGATTTCAGAAGTGTAAACATATGGTGTATAATCATAATAATAATAATAATTTTAAAAAAGTAAGTGGGTTATTTTGCTCCCCCCAATAGGTTTGGTATCCCAAGGGTTAAACATTTTTTAAATAGTTATATCTATAAAAAAAAAAGTGCCCAGAGAAAGCATCATATGACCTCCGTGTTTAAGAGGCGAGAGGTGGGCCTCGAAAAATATTTGAGACTTAAAAGTGGGCCCTGAGTTGGAAAAGGTTGGGAACCACTGTTTTAAAGTATTCAGCATTTTCAATTTTTTTTGGCCCATTCAAATGAATGGAGGAGGACTAATGTATTTCATTTGTGTTTTTTTATTTCTAATATATTTCAGTTGAAGTTATTTGTGGGTTTTTCTTTGCATCCAGAACAATTTTCCTGGCAGTTGTGGGTGAAATGTTTGTTGGTTTCAACAGAATCCCACATTTTCCATTTGGTGATTAGAGTTTGAACTCTGCTCCTCTGTGTTGGGGAGATGATCGTCTCTGAGCAGAATCAGGTGTGTGTGTGTGTGTGTGTGTGTGTGTGTGTGTGTGTGTGTGATTGCTCTCATTCACAGCAGCTGTGCTGAGGTTTTAAAGCTGCTGTGACTTCGCTCCTTGTCTCTGCTTCATTGTTTCACCATCAGAAACGGTGAAGAACAGTTTTCTCTGAATCCTGAGTTTCTCTGTGTTCTTTCTCCTCAGCGTTTGCTCCAAGCACAAAATACTCACCTGTGGTTGACCTGTAGAAACACAAGGTCAGAGTTCATCAGTTTCTCCTCATTTGAAAGATTTAAGTCTCTAGTTTCAGAAAATGTCATGTTTTTATATGTGGCTAAAGTCCACATCAGGATAAATGCAGCTGAAACATTTTTATTGCCCTCCTCATTCTTTTATAACCAATTTTCGAACATCAATAACTTCAAGATGCTTCATGTCAGACATAAAACATCCACCACATCACTTCTACACCTTCTCATCTACATCTGGGGGAAATTTGAGCTTTTTAGGTAAAACTTTGTAGGAGTTAGAGAGTTTTTAGTCTCAGGTGACCAAACAAAACAGATGCGTCCTCATTTTCCACAGTCCAATCTGACGACTTCACACGAACAAAACCAGGGTGATCTTATGGCTCTTTTCCACTGACTCGTCTCAGCCCTACTCTACTCGACTCTACTCGGTTTGTGTTGCGTTTCCATTAGCGCGGTACTATGCAGCAGACGCCAGTTTTTAGTACCTACTCTACCCTGGTTCTAAGAGAGTAAAGCTGATACTAAAAGGTGACGTGGACGGACTGCCGGTCACTCATTGGTCAGAGAATGTCGTCTCTGCAGCTTCTGACTCTGAACAAATCACTTACAAGAGGCAAAGGAATAAGTCAGCGACGGGTTTTTAATGACATTTAAACCTGACGGCACAGAACCAGACTGAATGAAGACAAAATACAGCCCTAAAATGCTCCTTCATGATTCCTAAAGAAGTTNCGTTTTCCTCCGCGTGCAGCAGCACCAGGCTGTTGTTTACCTCCGTTGTCATGACGACCCACATTGAGCCGCTGTATTACTTTAATGAAATCTTTTTAAAGCTTTTTTTTTTCCTTTAAAGACCACGGTGGCACATATGTTAGTACAAAATGATGTTTGTGTGGCGTTATAGATGAACATGCACGCACTTCTGCGCAGCACTTTAGCGCAGCTGTGTTATAAGATCCACGCCCACCGTGAGTCTGTAGTCGGGCTAGAGGAAAAGAACCAAACCCAGTAGAGACGAGCAGAGTGGATTCACTTTTCCTGCAGAAATTTTGACGATTCTTTTTCTTTCCTCATGACTCAGAATCCAGAAATGTCAGTGCAGCACTGGATGAAAGATGCAAGTGTCTGTCAGGAGCTCAGAAACTCACTGAGCTTTTATACACACACACTGATTAAAGCAGATAGATCACAGGTGAGGATGGTTACCATGGTTACCTCTAGGAGACATTCAAACACATTTGTGTCGACTTGTTCATGTGATCAGGACAAAATCAGCAGAGGATGAAACTTTCAATCAGAACTGTACATGGGGAACATTCAAAGAGCTGTGAGAAGCTTCGGTCTTTATCTGATCGCTCACTCTGAAAATCTTCATTCAGCGTCTGTCTCTTCAGTGTGTGTGTGTGTGTGTGTGTGTGTGTGTGTGTCCTTGTGGTTTCCCTCTCGTTATAATCTCATTTTCTGCGTCTGTTGTTTGATAACGTGATCATGTCAGAGTGTGAGATAAAGCTCTTACTGCACAAACATGACGCTGTTTCATGGTTCACAACAAACAGGAAGCTTATCTTTGTTTCTGTGTGTGTGTGTGTGTGTGTGTGTGTGAGTGAGCTGCTGTCAGACTCATCTCTGCCGCTGGATTGCATCATCATCATCATCGTTGGTTAATTGTGACCCTGGAGATGCAGGAGTCTGTTGTTTGTCCTGACGTGTCGTTGTGTTGATGACTTTTCTTTTCTCCTGTAAAGATTCAATTATGACCTGTTTTTAAATCTGGAAGCTCGTGTTGTTTTAAAGGTTTAATGAAATTTCCTCCTCCTGCAGTGAGAGGAAGGGATGGCCCCGTGTGTGTGTGTGTGTGTGTGTGTGTGTGTGTGTGTGTGTGTGTAAAACCCGCCGCCGCCGCCTCTGCTGCTGGTTCTGGCGCCGCTGCTGCTGCAATCACCTGCAATCCTTTCAACGCCCTCTCTCCTCCCGCCGGTTGCCTGGAGACGGGGTCGCCTTGGCCACGAGCTGATGAAGAGGAGAGAGAGATGGAGACAAAGAGGAGTGGGCTGAGAGGAGAAAGGAGGAGGAGGAGGAGGAGGAGAAGTTTATCAGGGAGGTTTTCTGCTCCTGAAAGTCTTCACTCTTTGTCTGACATCGACGGCGCCGGCGCCAACAAACCAGCACACACTCAGAGTTTATTTCCTCTGCAGGTCAGAGGCAAACGCCCAGCAACAAGGAGAGAACATCCTGAGACAAAAAGCATCTTCAGTGTTGCATCATGGGAAAACCATCAAGGCTGGAGATAAATAAGAGATGCAGGACTCTCCTAAAGTGCAGTCGTGAATAATTAACCTCAAAGAGACGATGTTTCTGACCAAACCTGAGGACGAAAACAAAACTGGGATTTATTACTGTCAATACCAACACAACCTGTCAAATGATTGTCAATAAATCATGTCTTGACTTTTTTATTTCAAGCATGAATGTTTTAACAAAAGTGATGGCGCATTAGTGCAGCTGTCGTGCATAAACAAACTTGTTATTGATTTTTTGACAATTAAAATAACAATAAAACAATGCAACATCAACAACAAAAAATGTCATGAGCTGAGTTTTTGGGCGTTTCCCTGCAGCACATGTTCAATTTACAGCAAAGTTAAACAGCTGCGTGGTTTCCATGGTAACGGGTCCTCCTCCATTCATTTGAATGGGACGAATTTTTTTTGAAAACGTAAAAATATTTAAAAGTTCCCCTGGCTACCAGAATGTAATTTTCCTAAATGATCAGTGTTTTTACCAGCTACATAAGAACCATAATAAAATCTCTCAAAATATCTTAGTTTGTATAAAATTTGAAAAAAATATTTTCACCTGTAGGCCGCCATTGTTGTTTACGCCGCAATAACGTCTTAATCATTTAATTAGTTCAGACCCACAGGGAGTCGATCAACCACTTAGTCAGGCTTTAGCGTTCACGTGGAGGATTAAACGGGAATATTTTCATATTTACAGACACGGTAACTTCAGATCAACAGATGAATATTTTACTCTGTGCAACATTATTAAATAAAACACAGAATACTCAGTCAAATGTGTCTGAATGGAAACAGGAAAATCATATTTTTCTTACTCCCTAGGGCTGCACAATCAATCTTTTTAATACCATCGTGATATGTGTATTTGCAATATTCATATTCATAATATACTGCAATGTATTTGAGTCTTTTATTTAAGTTTCTGTATCCTGTCTGCGTCCAATCACATTATACATAGATGTAAATGAGCGTCCATTTCTATTTTAGAGCACATTACATTAAAAGTTCCCCTGGCTACCAGAACGTCATTTTCCTAAATGATCAGTGTTTTTACCAGCTACATAAGAACCATAATAAAATCTCTCTAAATATCTTAGTTTGTATAAAATTTGAAAAAATATTTTCCCCTGTAGGCCGCCATTGTTGTTTACAATAACGTCTGGGTAGTGATGTCATATGGTTGCACCGGGCTGGATCTCATACAGGATCATATAAGTCCTGGAGCGGACTTCAGTGGTTTCCAGAGGAAGTTTTGTGGGTTTGTGTTGGAAAATAGTCGGCACAGCATTTGGCTTTAGTCTCCGTTTATAATGACCCACACCTGTCAGCTCTTTCATCAGCATGGGCCGGCTAAATGCAGCAAATGCTTCTGGGGAGAAGTGGCCAGAACATAGCCGCGGCTCCATGGGAAGTTGTTTACGCCCACAAGCCATTTCCCACAACTTCCTTCTTTTCTTGTCTTTTGGGAAGCTGTGCAGACTAACATCAGTCTCCTTGTTTCCTTTGGACTGAAAAGTGCANACTCGTCAAGTTTCATAAACATTTGTTTTGTTCCCAGTTTTTCATGTAACTGTTCAAAAACACGCAAATTTAAATGTGCACATGGGTCAATGACAAAAAGAGGGTCTAAAAACGTATTTTTAAAAAGTTCTTTGAAAATGGATAAAAACATATTTCTGAGAGAAGAATTATGTTTTCTAACAGATTTCAGTAGTTGAACAACATTTCAAAGTTTTTAGGTTCATTATTTTTTGGTATTTTTAATTTGAGCACCCAAAAATGTCAGGTGGAGCAACCAAATATATGAAAATATATTTATATGTTCCTGTTATTTTTTCTGTGTGAAATTATTGGCAAGTATCTCTCAAGTGTCTGTAGTGACTCATACATTTTCATTTTGTGTGTTTCATTTCTTTTATTTGTGAATAAGATCAATTATTTGATGTTAAAATAACATTTCACATTATTACATTGGTTGTACCACCTGACATGGAAATTGTTCCAGTCACCAATGAAGTGAAAAAAGCTTTTTTATCAGTATTTCAGAGAAATCTACAAACTTTTCCACTTGGTCACAAATGTCATTTGGGCTCCTCTGGCTGATGCAGTTTCCTGTTTCCTGTTTTATTCTCTTCACTTTAAAATAAAAGTCTAATGTTACGGTTGCACCACCCTGACATTTGACAAGGTGAAAATTACTGAACAAAAGTTTTTTACATTTCTCAACAGCTTTAAAATTCTTTTTATTTGCAAAGAATGTTTTATTTAAAAAGGTTGAAGCATAAAATAATGCCACTGTATTTTTAATTTCCATTTACAATAACTGACATTCAGTTTTTAGAGTTTAATTACTGTGGATACTTGTCAGGACGGTTGCACCACCTGACATTTTGGGGGTTTGAGGAACCAAAACACAAAAAAACATGTTATATTTTAATAGTTTAAAGATGTGTTCAAATAACACAGGTTTCATAGAATAAAGAAATACATGTGATGAAATACTCAATTCATGATGGAAGGAAATATTTCACTCAGACACAAAAAAGGGGACGTCACCTCATTGACCCACATACTTCCAGTAAAAGTTTAACCATTAAGAAAAACCCTCCAAAAATACAGTTTAGTGTGTTTTAATAATTAGGATCCTGAGGGATTTAATTATTTCACTCCCCTTCACGTGGGCCGGCTCAGTGATTAACTAAGTGGTCTTGAACGTCCCCTGTGGTGCCTTCAGGGGCTTCAGTAGAAATGATTCACTTACAGAGAAATCATCAGTGAAAACAGCAGTTTGAGAGAAAAACACCTGAACAGTGTTTTTACTGCACAGATAAGACTTTAACTCCTGATTAGGAGATTTAACAGAGTGTTATTTTACTCTTTTAGTAAACAGGGTTTTCCTCCATCATGTGATCAGAGGATCAGTGTGTGTGTGTGTGTGTGTGTGTGTGTGTGTGTGTGTGTGACCAACACCCTGAGGAAGAGGAGAAGGTGTAAGGTTTCATGCGGTGACACACCTTTTCTCATCCACATGACACAACAAACACAAACAGAGCAGAGAGACGGTTGCCGGGGACAACGACACACAGTCACATGATCAGGGTGTGAAGCTTCTTCTTTAAACTGATTAATCTGATGAAACATGAGTGTTTCTGCTTTGTGTGTGTCCTCCAGTCTCTGTGTGTGTGTGTGTGAAAGATTAGTCTGTTATCATTCCTCTCTCCCTCCCTTTGTGACATATTTGGCACTTCCTGTCGAACCCTTCAGACCATATATGGTCATACAGGCACAGTGTTACCTCAGGTTAAAGTTATGTGACTCTGCTGCCTCCATGTGGTCAGACTGAGAACTACAGGGACAAGAAGTGCCCAAAAAAGCCAAAGAAATGTTTTTTTTCTGTGGTTTTACACCCCCTAGATTAAATTAAACTCTCAGCAATGTGTCACCAATGTGTCAAATATGTAAAAAAACCTGACAGTGACTTTTTTCACATGTTTTGGAACTGTCCAGTTTTAGACTCTTTTAGGAAACACACCATAATATTGACAAAATGAATAGGATACAAAGTAAAACAGGATCCAAGACGTTGGTCATCGGGGAGATATGAGCCCTGTCAACATGTAAACAAGGGAAATCAGCTTATTACAACCTTTAATCTGATCCGATAATCTGCTTTAAGAGGATCCTCGCTCTGATTCAGACTGAAAAGGTGATTAAGTCGACTCATTCAGGAGCAGAAAACTTCATCACAGAGCTCAGAAATCTTCAGTTTGTTCTCCTGGAAAGTCCCGCTCTGACTCAGACTTTGACCTGTGCAGTTTTTCTTTCTGTGCCTGAGGAAAGTTGCAGCGTAGGACGATACGATCGTGATATAATTGAGTGTTTCTCTCTTTCCATGGTAAAGATAAAAATAATAAAAATGAATATAACAAAAAAAAAAGTCAAAGCATAAAAAAATGTAGAATTTTGAAATGTAAATATCAGGGGACAAAGTCTAGAAAGGAAGAAGAAAAGTTCAACTTCAGATGCACAAAATACAGAGCAGCAGAAAACATTAGTGCAGCAGATAATTGCATTTCTCAAGAGAAGTATTCAGATGGTGTGAAAATTGGCACTCTTTTGGTCACATTCTCTGAAAAATGGCCATGAAATCATAAATTCTGCTGGGGAATGTAAACTTTTGAGCACAACTGTGTCTGACCAGGGTCTGCTTAGGACCTGCAGGGTCACAGGAGTCCACTCGGAGCAGTTTGGGGTTTTTCTGTGGGCGCAGGTTTGACAGGCAGCTACATAATCTCCCCCAAGTAAAAGTGCAAACTCAACAAAACTGACGGGATATGACATCTGAGCTGTTTCGAGCCCAGAACAAGCAGCAATTTTTTCTCCAACTGTAAAATAATGGATAGACTTTATCGCAACATTATTGTTTGATAGACTTCTATAAAACATTTCAGGCACACAGGTCACAAACTCTGCTAATGGTAATAACTTACAGTAAGTACGGACAGGTGAGGTCAAATAAAACTTATCCAACTTGTGCCAACGACCAATGAGGGGGTGGATCTTGTACCTGAACCAGTCCCTGACAGGTGCTGTTATCTGGATCTGCCCTGTTTTTATGTCACATTTATTGAAGTTACGGTAAAAGTCCACTTTTAAAAGCTGTCGTCTGTGTGAAGAAGCGTCTGTGTGTCTTTGTGCTGAGAGAATCTCTGAAATCATCGATTTCCTTCAACCAAAGAGCAGAATCTCTGTCCTACACCGGTGAGTTACTGACCTACAGACCAAACACTGACTGAAGATGGAGGTTAGGTTTAGAGGAAATCAAAACTGATTTTTCTATCAGAGCAGAAACTAAAGGGCTGTAAAACGTGTTATATTTGGATCAATAATCAAACACAACCTGTTTTTCTTGATCCTCATGACAGATTAAATCAAACCAAAGTGACTTCACTCCATAAAGTTCCTGTAGTTAAAGTGTATTCAGTCACAGACTCAGTTTAAAGTGACAGCAAACATTTCCTGCTCTGCTCCAGGTCTGAACACTGAGATCAAACTTTAACCTAATGATCTGCAACAAGACAGAACAGAGATACAGGTGAACTCATAAAGTCCTGCACTAAGATAAAAGAGAGTTGGATACAATCCAAAAAAAGATCTGACTTTGTTCCAGAAGTTTTGAGGCTTGTCTCTGTGCTGTTTGGCGTATTGTAAGCAGGAAACTTTGTGGCATTTGAGTAGAAATGGTTTTCTTTTGGTGACTCGACCACACAGCCCATTTTTCCTCAAGTGCCTCCTTATTGTGCATCTTGAAACAGCCAGACCACATTCTTTCAGAGAGTCCTGTATTTCAGCTGAAGTTATTTGTGGGTTTTTCTTTGCATCCAGAACAATTTTCCTGTCAGTTGTAGCTGAAATGTTTGTTGGTCTACCTGACCGTGGTTTGGTTTGTTGTCTTAGGGAGTAAAACCACTTCTTCATTAGAGTTTGAACTCTGCTTATTGGCATCCTCAGTTCCTTGGATATCTTTTTATATCCCTTTCCTGTTTTATACAGTTGGATTCACTTTTCCTGCAGAAACTTTGACAATTCTTTTTCTTTCCTCATGACTCAGAATCCAGAAATGTCAGTGCAGCACTGGATGAAAGAGTCAAGTGTCTGTCAGGAGCTCAGAAATTTACTGAGCTTTTATACACGCACACTGATTAAAGCAAATAGATCACACGTGAGAATGGTTACCATGGTTACCTTTAGGAGACATTCAAACACATTTGTGTTGACTTGTGTTAAGGTTATCAGGACAAGAACAGTAGAAGTAGAAATGAATTAATTAATTAGAAAAGTTGATCAGAGACGACAGCTTGTCCATAATTCTCTTGTCAGCCTCCAACTCCACATGGTCCAGGACTGAACTGGACTCTTCACCAGTCTTGGTAATGACCTCATATTGGCAAACAGCAGATCAGTGTAGTATTCTTTCTGGTCAGACAGTTAATAAACTGTGTAAATCCAGTCATGTGGGAGGAGAGGGTGACATAACTGAAGTCTCCTCAGATTACCATGAGTGGCTCAGGATGTTGAGTCTGTATCCTGGCAACAGATTCATGGATGAAATCACATGGAACTTCAGCTGTTGCTTTGGTGGAATGGTAACAATGATTGTTATTATTTCACTGAATTCCTGTGGAAGGTAGTTTGGTCTCAAACTAACTCCCCAACAATTTGATGTCTGGACAACACATTGTCTCTTTGACAGTAATATGAGCAGGGCTACACCATCTCTGATTTACAAATGAGGCCAGTCCCCACCTTTTATCCTGCCTTATCATCTCTGTCAGCGGGTATCAGAGTGAAACCAGGTAGATCCACAGGAGTGAGAGATGTTTTGATTCAACCAGGTTTCAGAGAAGCACATGAAGCTACTTTCTGAGGCTTCACCAATGTCTCCAGTTCATCACTTTTGTTTGGCAGAGAGTTGACATTTCCCATGATGACTGATGGAAGAAAGGGCTAGTATCTCTGTCTCCTTCACCTTTGCACCTTTGTAGTGGAAAAATAAACTCTTCTTCCCACAGACACTTCCATCAGTATTTGACAGAAAAATCCAGTCGTACACAAAACAGAGATGAAAAATATCTTTTTTTGGAACAAAGTTCAAGTTCAAAGTACTGTGAATTTTCTCCAAGCTCATAAGTCGTCTTCAGTTCAACCTCTCTGAGTCATTTTTCAGTCATCATCCCGTTACAACAAATTCAATTGTGATAATCACAGCATGGTACAATAGTTAACTCATCATTCTCTCTCTCTGATCCTCAGGTTGTAGAAATGTCTGCTGCCAACTGTCTGCTGACTGAAGATCAGTTCCTCTGCTCCATCTGTCTGGATGTGTTCACTGATCCTGTTTCTATACCATGTGGACACAACTTCTGCAAATCCTGCATCACTGAACACTGGGAAACCAGCACCAAGTGTCAGTGTCCAAACTGCAAAGAAGTTTTTGACAAAAGGCCTGAGCTGAAGATCAATACTTTCATCTCTGAGATGGTCGCTCAGTTCAGACAGTCAGCTCAACAGGAAACCAGCAGCAGCTCAGAGCAACAAGTTTCCAAACCAGGAGAAGTTTCCTGTGACGTCTGCACTGGAACCAAACGGAAGGCCCAGAAGTCCTGCTTCGACTGTCTGCTTTCTTACTGTCAGACTCACCTGGAGCCTCACCTGAAGATGCCGAGACTGAAGAAACATCAGCTGATTGACCCTGTGGAGAACCTGGAGGACAGGATGTGTGAGAAACACGATAAACCACTGGAGCTGTTCTGTAAGAACGACCAGACGTGTGTCTGCATGATGTGCACTTTTTTAGACCACAAGACTCATGATGTTGTTCCTCTGAAAGAAGAATATGAAAGAAAGAAGGTCGAGCTGGAGAAGACAGAGGTCGACATTCAGCAGATGATCCAGAAGAGACGACTGAAGATTGCAGAGATCAAACAGTCAGTGGAGCTCAGTGATAAGAATGCAGACAGAGAGACGGCAGAAGGTGTTCAGGTCTTCACCGCTCTGAAAGAAAGTGTTGAGAGAAGCCAAAACCAGTTCATCCACACGGTCAAAGAGAAGCAGAGAGAGACGCAGAAACAGGCTGAAGGCTTCATCAAAGAGCTGCAACAGGAAATCTCTGAGCTGGAGAAGAGAAGCTCTGAGGTGGAGCAGCTGTCACGCTGTGAAGACCACCTCCACCTCCTCCAGAACTTCAGCTCTCTGAACGCTGCTCCACCCACCAAGGACTGGACTGGAGTCAGAGTTCATCCACCTTCATATGAGGGGACTGTGGAGAGAGCTGTGAAGACGCTGGAGGAGACGCTCAGGAAACAGATGAAGAAGCTGATTAAAGCTGAGCTGAAGAGAGTCCAACAGTTTGAGGTGGATCTGACTCTGGATCCTGATACAGCAAATCCCTGGCTCGTTATCTCTGATGATGGAAAACAAGTTTTTAGCAGTGATGTTAAGAAGAATCTTCCAGACAATCCAAAGAGATTTGATACTTGTGTTAATGTTTTAGCAAAGCAGAGTTTCTCCTCAGGCAGATTTTACTTTGAGGTTCAGGTTAAAGGAAAGACTGAGTGGGATTTAGGAGTCGCCAAAGAGTCGATCAACAGGAAGGGAAAAATCACTCTGTCTCCTCAGGATGGTTACTGGACGACACGGTTACGAAATGAGAATGAGTACAAAGGGTGTGTTGGTCCCCCAGTCCCTCTCTCTCTTCAGTCTGCTCCTGAGAAGGTGGGGGTGTTTGTGGATTATGAGGAGGGTCTGGTCTCTTTCTATGACGTTGATGCTGCAGCTCTGATCTACTCCTTCACTGGCTGCTCCTTCACTGAGAAACTCCTCCCTTTCTTTGGTCCATCTCTAAATTATCCTCCATTTTTGAGTCGAGGAGACTAGTAGAGAGGACAAGTAGTTTGACTTGTCAAAAGTCTACTTCTAAGTCTAATTTCTATTGTACATTTTATAAAGGTCGTGTAACACATACCGACTATATTGACACATATTTCACACCAAATTACACTAGGAGTCATAGTCATCTTATTTTCAAAGTGTCAAAGAGAGAGTCACAGTAACAAGGCGCCATCCTGTGGTGATCAGAGGAACATTCACAAAAACAATTCTGCAGCTTTAACTAATAAATAGATGCATGAAACTCTAAAGAGCCAATTTTGATATTGAAAAATACACAAAGTTCTGAATGCACAAAGTTGTTTTAGGTATTCTAAAGAGATTTAGGGACAAAAAAGTGGGAAATCTTTGTAAATAAGTTTGATTAAATAAATGTCTGCTTCATTAAGATCAAAGTTAGTGACCTGTTTTCTGTGAATCATGGTAAAAGTGACACAAATATCAAACCTTTTTAATATTCCTCAACTTATTTTCTGACTTATCTGACTCTGTAATTATCCTTTTTGTGCTGTAATAAAATCTCTGTGTGGATTTATCAGTGTCAGTCTCTGTTTGTCCTGCAGACTCTGGGGCTCTGAACTCTGTTGCTGATAGTTTCTAATTTGTGGCTCTGAAACATTAAATCTCTTGGTTGTTAACATCGTTCTACTTAGTGATATGTTTTTATCTTTGGTTAAATAATGCAGAAATTAGACTTTTTGTTTCAGGTGTTTGTTTCATCCATGAAAGATCGTGTTTGTCCGTCGGCCCTGAGCCCGAGGGAGTTAAACCACAGTCTGTGAAACTTCAGAGAAGAAGAAGAAGAACACACACACACACGCACACACACATACACACAGACACACACACACACACAGAGTCAGAAAAGTCAGCGTAAAGGAAAATGAGACGGAAGAATCAACGGATGAAGGAAATTAAACAGAAGTGAGAAAACTCTAATCCAGGAAATGAAGTTAGTGAGTGAACTCTGACACACACACACACACACACACACACACACACACACACACACAAAAGGCTGTTACATTAGGGAGGAGAGAAAGAGAGAGAGATGGATGAGTTGTGTAAAATCCAGGTGAAGTCGGAGTGAGAAGTTTTCAGTAGTTTTATGCATGTGGTGATTAATTTCTTCATGAATAACAAAACAGAACAGGGACTCAAAGTGTGTGTGTGTGTGTGTGTGTATGTGGTGTGTGTGTGTGTGTGTGTGTGTGTGTGTGTTTCCTTTAAGATTTTAAATCAGAGGAGTGTGTGTTTAAATTCACTGATGTGCACAGATTTCTTGAAAATAAAGGAAAAAAAGCACATACAGATTTTTTTTCCTTCCTGTGATAAAATGTAGCTTTTTAACACTTTGAATTTCTTTTTGTATGAACTTTCATGTGTTTTCGCTCCCAGGGGTGAAGTTAGAAATGTTTTTACCTGCTATTTTTAGGGTTAAGTGTGTTATTTCCACTTGAGGGCACTATAGTGCACAATTTAGCTCTAAGAGGAAACTGTGGTGCATGTTTTGTCTCACAATCGAGCACTTCAGGGTTTGTTTTGGTTCATACGAAAGAAGTTTATTATTCATTTTTGCTCTGAGGCACTTAAGCATGTTTTTTTTTTTGCTTCCATGATGGCTCCTCAGCACATTTTGGCTCTCACACACACTTTTGCATGTGTTTTGGCTCCAAAGGTACAACAGCAAGAGTTTTGACCCCTATGAGAACAACTGTACAAAGGTTCTGGCTCCTCAGAGGGCTCTATAGCAGGTGTATTTTTACTTTCAAGTACTCCAGCATGTGTTTTGGCTTTCTAGAAGGTAATTGTAAGAGCCATGTGTTACCGTTGGTTTATCATTATCTTTATTTTGTACCTGGCCACTAGAGGTCAGAGCAGCATCATGGGATACCTGCTGAGGTGGACACAGGTGTTAAATGTTTGGTTAATTTGCAGAAAGGGTTCTGCAGGTGAAGGAGCCACACAGTTTTCGGGTTTTCTTTGTATTAGTTTCATAGTTCTGTTTTATACGGTGGCCGGGAAGGGCAAAACAAAATTACAAATTGTGAAACACTTTTACGATGGTTGAGACAAATTTACATTTTAGAAAAAAAAAATTACATCCACTAAACAAAATTAAATTACCATAACACATTTACAAGTTCTGAAACAAATTTACCTTTCGGAAAACAAATTAACAAGACGTGAAACACTTTTACAAACGCTGAAACAAATTTACAAGTGGCGAAACACTTTTACAAGCTCAAGCATTAACCAGAAAGGGAATGTACCAACTCCCAGGATGAACCGGATGTGATAACGGGGAGCGGCAGTCACCCAAGATGGACGGCGTCCAGGGTATTTAAAAACTCCAAAGACCGACCACACGAAAAACAAAACCGTGTTAAGCGCATAATATGCTGTCCACAGAACGGACAAAACTTCACCTGATCGCTGTCCATCTTGGATGACCTCCAACAAACACTATTGGTCATTTGCCGCTCCCCGTTATCACATCCGGTTCATCCCGGGAGTTGGTACATTCCCTTTCCGGTTAATGCTTGAGCTTGTAAAAGTGTTTCGCCACTTGTAAATTTGTTTCAGCGTTTGTAAAAGTGTTTCACGTCTTGTTAATTTGTTTTCTGAAAGGTAAATTTGTTCCAGCACTTGTAAATGTGTTATGGCAATTTCATTTTGTTTAGTGGATGTAAAATTGTTTTCTAAAATGTAAATTTGTCTTAACCATTGTAAGAGTGTTTCACAATTTGTAATTTTGTTCTGCCCTTCCCGGCCACCGTAGTTTTAAGGCTTATTGGAAGCAAACGAGAAATAATAAGGTTTTTTTTATCCAAACGTTATATGCGGTTTTCAGTTTGTTTACTTTATAAACTCGGTACACGTCAACTTTTCACCCACCTTCAGACGGTAGAGGCTACAGCTGACTTTAGCCGCTACAGTAATCAAATACAGGTTTTTGCTCCAAAAGTATTTCAGCAAGAGTTTTGGCCCCAAACGAGGACAATTAACCGCAGGTTCTGGCTCCAAAGAGGCAATTTTAGACTTTGTTTTGGCTCCTAGAAGCCAATAAGGTGCATTTCTTTTGNCTTATTTGGTACTTTGGCTCACACTTTGGCTCCAAAAATGGCACTTTAGCCAATTTTGGCTCCAAAGAGGACAGTTAAGTGCAGGTTTTGGCTCCCAAACTACTTCAGCTTGAGTTCAATCCCCCAACAGGATAATTAAACATGTGTTTTTTTGGTCCTAGAAACCACAGTTGCATATGTTTCGGCTTCAAGCACTTACCTGTAAATCTTTTTGTCAGGTGATAGAACCAGGGGACAAACAGGTGTGGACCCAAGTGTAGATTTTAAAGCAAAAAGTCTTTGTTCAACGCAAAAAGTCAATAGTCCAAGCACACAAAAGAAATGGGAACAATAAACAAAACCAAACCCAGGGGAAAATATCTATAATATAACTAATATATAAATAGATTATTTTTGTTCAAATTTCAACGTTTACCAAAATATTTGGCTATTTCTCTAAACAATTAATTATTTTTTTCATCTTAAAATTTTGACTTTTAACTCAAAATTTGATTTTTAAGCCCAAATTTCAACTTTTACCCCATAGTTTTGACTACATCTCTCTAAATTTTGACTTCTCGGCTCAGAATTTTGACTTCATTTCTGAAATGATTGACTTTATATCTTTAAATTTTGACTTTTAAACTCAAAATTGGATTCTTTTTTACGCTAAATTTCCTTTATTGCGTAATAATTTTGATTATCTACATCATAATTTTGACTTTTTCATCACAAAATTTTGACTTTTCCTGGAGACAGGGGTGGTAAAGTCACGTCATTTCTTTCACTGCAGTTGGTGATTCATAGATGTGTCTGATGAGGTTTAACTTTTCTTTGCATTAAATTTTTATAACAGGGGTGGCACAGCTTTGTTTTAGGGGGGCAGCTGCCACCGTATGCCCCCCCAGTAGAAACGCCCCTGCATGGGAAGTTCAACATGCAAGAAGAAGAAGAAAAAGTGATGAATGAAAACTTTCCAGGGAAATTCCTGCAGACAGTGAAGTGAAAAACAACTTCCCTTTGGTGTGTGTTTCCAGACTGATGAGTGTCTGAGAGTAATAAGTGTGTGTTTTGAGAGTGTGTGTCAGGATGTTGTCACTAACGCGCAGCCACACGTCTCCTCCTCGATATGTGGAGCCACTTTGGAAAAACGAAATTCCGATGAGCTGAGAGTTCCTGCAGAGTGAGTCAGAACAAACAGACGCTGACAGCTGAGAGAAACTCGTATTTACCTTCAACCAGCTTCAACCTTCGAGCCGCGGAGGAAAACCAACAATAACATGTTTGCTGCATGTAAACAGGAGCAGCTGAGGAACAATGTTCTCCTTTCAGACAGAACATCACAAAACTATCACTCTTTGTTCTCCTCACTGCACAGGCATGTTGCTCTGAAAATTCTGTTTCTCATATTAAAGCTGGAATACAACAATAAATACTCGACGTGTCGTGATTCTTGGGTGAACTTTGCAGCAAAACAACCTTAAAAAGTCAGTTTTATATCCATGAGCTGCATCCAGACACAACACAAAGCTTCTCCAGTTTCCAGTAAAACTTCAAGAAGAATAAAAACCTCAGTGTCTGAGTGAAAATGACAAAAGAAATCCCTCTGGAAATCACACACAACTTATAAAATTCAGTAACTTCATCCTTAAAGAAGAACTCTGTCTGGAGGAGGAAAAGGAGAAATCAGACTCGTAAAATGTTTCCACTCCTTCGTCCTCTCCTGTCTGGGTTATTTAAACTCTGAAATCTTCAAAAAGTGGAGTTGGATGATGTTTTATGAGGATGGAGACAGAAGAGGCAGCATAAACAAAGAGATAACAGTTAAAGAGGAGGTATTCTGCTTCTATATACACTGTAAAAAAAAAAAAAGGGTCCATAAACAATACAGCAAAACATAATAAAAAGCAACAATTCAGGACTGTGAAACTAAACTTTCAATCAAACTTTGCCATCTTAAATAAAGTTTTACTGTAAAAAAACTGTTTAAATGCTAAAAATGTACCACGAAAACAAATAAACACGACACATTACACTTTTAAAGGGAGATACTGTGATATTAAAATGTCTAAAAAACCTTAAATTTTACAGTGTTATTCGAGCAAAACTGAAGTTATTTAGGTTTGAGTGTTGAAATTGATGGTGTGCTGAGAAACACAAACCTAAAGTTTTACAGGTGCAGGACGTTAACAAATATGCAAAACTTCTCACAGCTCACTATAAAAATAAACATGTTGTTTTCATCAAAAAAAAAAAAAAAAAAAGGCAGCTGTGGTTGTCAGGGAAATTTTGTTAAATCAACAGTATAAATGATTAAAACTGTTCTTATTTCAAAAAGAAATTACGTTTAAACAGATAAAATCAATTATCATGACCACAATTAGTGCTATTTGTTGTGGTTACACTCTAAAAAGTGTTTCTGCCTTTAAATTAGTTTAATTTTATGGAACATTTTAACTGTCAAATTGGACGATTGTTCTGTAAAGTTGTTAACAGCTTTACCGTACATTTTTAAAAAGTTTCCATGGCAACCACAGCTTCCAGTATTTTACCGTAAAATTAATGTGATTATTTGTACAGTTTATTTTGAAAACATGTTTGTAAAGAAGCTTTGTTAAAAAAATAAAACACCAGATCCTCATAAGATCTGCACCAGACTCACTGAAATGATGACGTCATCACATGAGAATCTCTTAAAAGTTCCCCTGGCTACCAGAACGTCATTTTCCGCCATTGTTGTTTACGCCACAATAACGTCTGGGTAGTGATGTCATATGGTTGCACCGGGCTGGATCTCATACAGGATCATATAAGTCCTGGAGTCCTGGAGAGGCAGAAACAATCAATACAGCTCAGCACTGAAGTGTTTTTACAGCAATTAAATGTGAAACCAAACCAGTAACTAGGGCTGAGCTCACAAATCACAGTGAAACATTTCTATAACCAGAAATGGGAAAATATCAGCTACAGTTTTTCCAGCAGATGTTTTCTGTTCTACACCAGAGTTACTCAACCAAAGAGACAAACTGTTAAAAACTACCTTTACAAAAGAAACTATACAAGTGGAGAAAAGAGGAAAAAACAGCAAAGAGGAGAAATAAAACTGAGTTTGAGGAGGTAAAAATGTCCAGAAAAGCAACAAAAATTGGCATTTATATTGGGATAAAGCCTGGAAATACTCAAAAAAGAGCAAAAAATGGTCCAAAAGTGTCAAAAAAAGAGTGAAAAGTAACTGGAAATGGCCAAAAAGCAACAAAAATTATCAAGAAAAAAATGGAGAGTGAACCTGGAAATGAGCAAGCAGGTATCAAAAAATGGTCCAAAAGTAGCAAAAATGACCTTTAATCGACTAAAATGGCTGAAAAGCAAGACAAATAGCAAAAACGTTGGGAGAGAACCCGGAAATCAGTGAGAGGGTAGCAGAAAAATGGCCCAAAGTGGCAGAAAGACAATGAAAATGGACAAAAATGGACAAAAAAAGCAACAAAAATTAGCAAGAAAATTTCTGGAAGAAACTTTTAAAAATTTAGAAAGTAGCAAACCTGGTGTAAAAAGTGATGAAAAACAGAGAAAAGTGGTAAATTGGCCAAAGTCAGCAAGAAAGTTGGGATTCAACTTGGAGAAGACTCAGTTTGTTGAAAAAATGGTCCAAAAGTGGTAACTCAACCAAAGAGATAAACTATTAAAAACTACCTTTACAAAAGAAACTATACAAGTGGAGAAAAGAGGCAAAAACAGCAAAGAGGAGAAATAAAACTTAGTTTGAGGAGGTGAAAATGTCCAGAAAAGCAACAAAAATTGGCATTTAAATTGGGATAAAGCCTGGAAATACTCAAAAAAGAGCAAAAAATGGTCCAAAAGTGGCAGGAAAAGAGTAAAAAGTGACTAAAATGGCCAAAAAAAAAGGACAAAAATTAGCAAGAGAATTTTGAAGGAAACTTAAAAAAATTCAGAAAGAAGCAATTATGGTAGAAAAAGTGGTGAAAATGGCCAAAGTCAACGAAAATGGTAAGAAAGTTTGGATTATACTTGGAAAATCGTCAGGTTGTTGCAAAAAATGGTCCAAAGTGGTAAAAAGAATGAAAAGTGACTAAAATGGCTAAAAAGCAACAAAAATTAACAAGAAAAATTTGGAAGAATCGTTAACGAGTTTTAGAAATTAGCAAAAGGAACACAAACAGTGAAAAGTGGCAAATATTGAGGAAGTTTTGTGGGTTTGTGTTGGAAAATAGTCGGCACAGCATTTGGCTTTAGTCTCCGTTTATAATGACCCACACCTGTCAGCTCTTTCATCAGCATGGGCCGGCTAAATGCAGCAAATGCTTCTGGGGAGAAGTGGCCAGAACATAGCCGCGGCTCCATGGGAAGTTGTTTACGCCCACAAGCCATTTCCCACAACTTCCTTCTTTTCTTGTCTTTTGGGAAGCTGTGCAGACTAACATCAGTCTCCTTGTTTCCTTTGGACTGAAAAGTGCAGTGACTTAGATCTCATCATTTTGACTTTTTATCTCAAATTATTGACTTGTATCCCAAATTGGGTTCTTAATCTCCTAATTCTGATTTTTCCAATGATTTTGGCGTTTTTATCCCCCCCAAAAAAATCAGCATTTTGTCTCTGAATTTCAATTTTTTCATCTTAAATTATTGACATTTATCTCATATTAAAAACTTTTGTATCCTAAATTATTGACCACTTATCTTATAATTTTGACTTTCTTTTTTTTTATCTCCAATTTTTGACTTTTAACTCAAAATTTTGACTTTTATATCTTACGATTTTGTCTTTTTTTTACCCCAAAAACTTGACATTTTGTCTCAGAATTTCAACTTTGATATCTCAGGTTATTGACCTTTCACCCAAAAGCAGCCACATGTGGCATTATTATGTTTTTTTCCCACCTCAAACCTCGTGACTTACGGAGACTAGTAGTGAGGAAACGGCCAAATCCAGATGCACCAAGCAACCAATCTACGTCATCAACCCAGAATGCATTGCTGCAGTAAAACAATGGCTGCGCCCGAAGGATAGAAACTGTGTTTTAAACTGTATTTTTTTTTTTAAAGAAAAACCAATTTGTTATGTCTTTGAACAACAAATTCTAGCAGATTCATGCCTGTTAGTCCTTACAGTTCCCTTTAAAGCTGCTTAATAACACATTAGAGGGGGTGGACCTCAAACACCAAGGCCTGCTCAAAGCTTCATTAAATGAGAGGAGTTCTTATTTAAGAGACCTGTTGTGACCTGCTTATAATTAAAATCATGTCAAAGAAGTTATGAGCTAATTTTCATCCAAATATTCCGGAGTAATTTCAAAGAAATAAAAATAAAAGTTTGACCTAACTAAGATGAAAATTTGCAGACCTGTAAAGTAAAGTGTTACCTTTAATTTTATTCTCATTTTTTATTTTTTCACTGCATGCTTGTTACACACCTGTAGTGTTTAACTGTGTTTATTTGTTCTACGTCAAACTTGCTTTAGAAATGTAAACATACTTTTGTGACGCTAATGAAGCTTTTGTTTTGAGTTTGACATTTTACTTCTGCGTCGTATTTACTTGTTTGTTTTCTTGTATTATGACATTATTCTTGTTTCAGGAAAATCCACCGGTAGATTTCTTACTCTTTACTCTTTCCAGGCGTCATTTTTTGTCTTTTAATATTTTGAAATCAGACATTTCTCTTGTCTTTTCAGCTGAATGTGACTCACATTAAGTCTAAAGAGACGGTTTTAACTAAAAATAAGACGTGAACACTCCCACTCTCCTCCACATTTACTGGGCAGATTTCTGTTCATGCCTTTGGTGGGAGGAAATTTATAAGGACGAGGAAAAAAAAGATTGTTTAAGTTATGAAAAATGATTTAAAAAAAAAAAAAAAGTGATTTCTTCTTCAGTGAACATGAAAAAGAGTAAGACTACGACAGATTAAAGTCTCCAACTTCTGAGTATTTAATATAATTAAGATCACAGCTTTCCTTAATAAGGATCCTAAGTGGTTAAATTAAATCTCTAATCTCATTATCAGATAAAGCTAAAGATGGTGAACATCTTGAAGAAGCCAAATCAGCACTTTTTTTTTTTTTTTTTGTCCTGACTCTCCTCCTCTCTGTGGAAACCTGCTGCTGTGATGCATTCAAGTGCAGAGAAAAATGTAGGAACTGGGAGCTACAGGCATCAATAACCTGAAGTGTGACTCACGGCTAATGACTCATCTGAAGCCTCCATTCACAAAAAGTAACAGCCATGAAGCTGGGATTTATACAAAACTCTAAGAACAAAATTCAAAATGATTTAGATATAAACTAAATTATGAAAATTTACTACCAAGGGCATCAAAACGGAAAATCTTGAGAATATATTTTGCAGCTTTTTTGCTGAAAATGTAGTTGTTTGGTTTCGCACTAAAGAAAGATCAGAGAGTAAAACAAACACAAGATAAAACATAAACTCTCCCTCCTTTTTGCAAACACAGATTTTAACTCTGATTTAATTTCTGCTTAAATATGCAACAAAACCGTGACCCCAACATTTGCTTTCAGGCGTCAAAAACAGCGAGGAAGAACTTTTTCTTTTGTTGCATGTGACAAATATTCCCCATAAAAGGTCAGTTTGCAGCTGCTTTAAGCTCATTAACATTATTTCTCTTTGCTTCAGGTTGTTGTTTTTCCTTTCCTCAAAGTTTTTCAGCTGATTCAGGAGAAAAAAGGAGTTTGTGAGTTTTTGTTTTTCCTTTAAGCTGGAGTAAATGCTTCACACGGCTCAGGCTGGAGTCAGGATTTTAGAGAAACTAAGGTCAAAAGTCCAAATTCCTGCAGCAGAACTTCACCTCAGTAAGAAATGATTAACGAAGACCGAAGTGAAGCTGCAGGAAAAACTCCTGCTTCCTTCTAATCTGCACAAACAACGTGAACAATACGAAGTCATTCCACCTTTTTTGGGGGCAAAAATAAAAATTCTCTTTTATTTTCTTTGAAATTTAGTTCAGAAGTTTTATACATCTTCAGATTATTCTGTCACTTTTTACAATTACAAGTTCAAACTTTGAGAAAAGTCAAGAAACAACAGTCACACTCTTTTTAAACGTGTTTTTTTTGTTGTTATTAAATGTTTCTTGTTACAAATAATACAAACACAGAAAAATCAAGTGACTGGGCTCTTTACTATTGTAAATAATGAACTAAAGCGCATATAAGTATGAGGAGTTATTATGTAATAAGAAGAAAATTTTATTTAAACATTTAACTAGTTCATTTCTTTTTGTGCATGCTTCTTACATTTTACTTATGTCTTACATTTTTAATTTTATTCTGTATTTTTACATGTAATGCTCTGATGTAATAAAATGTTCCGTATTTTATTTTTCTCCTGTGGTTTTTTCTAAAGTGCTTAAAACATAAAGTCATAATCTTTAAATGTTTTTATTGTTATATTCAATGCATTTTTATTCAACTTAAATCATCCCTGACAAAACTTCACACCATAATATAATGAATGGGCACAACATTTCCACTTATAAATAGTAAATTGATTAAAATATATCAGTGTTGACACATTTAAACTTGGATTTTATTATCTAAAGAGCCATAATATTGAATTTAAGGTGTATTTCATTTAGTTTGTGTCTCTCAAATTCCTTTAATAGGCTCATTCAAATGTTAAATTAAATGAATTATATCAAAAATGCTCAAAAACATGAAAGCCTGTTTCCCCTGGTTGAAACAACAAACAAACAAACTTGGCTTTGTTGAGTTTTTTTTTTTTTTTTTTTTGGGCCAATACTAAGTCAAAAATTTAAGAAATTGAAAAGAATCAGAATTTTAGGACACATGCCAAAATGTTAAGACATTAAGTCCTTATTTTAAGAAAATAAAAGAAGATTAAAAAAAAATCTTCATATTTTTGAAATAAGGTCAAAATTTTGAGATTAAAAAAGTCAAAATCATGTGATAAATGGCAAAATTATGGATTTTGAGCCAATATTTTGGAAAAAAAAAAACCCAGTTTGATTAAAAAAAAGGAAAGTAAAAAAATTAGAAAATAATCAAAATTATTAGATAAAAGTGATTATTTAGATTTAAATGAATTTAAAATAAAGTGAAAATTATTTACAGTTTTCAGATCAAAAGTCAAATCAATGAGAAACATTGCAAAATTTAGGATAATGTACCAACATTTTGTAAAAAAAATTACCTTAGTTAAAAAATAAGAAGAAAATAAGTCAAAGTATGATTTACATGATGTAATTTTTTATATGTATTAATTCAAAAAAATTGATGAAAAATTAAGTCAAAATAAAAAAAGAAAAAGTCACAGAATTTAGACTTTTTTAAAATTTGGAAATAAAATGTCATGTTTTGTAATAAAAAGGAAAAAGTTCTATTTTTTATCACTTTAATGTGACTTGTTAAAAAATTGACTCAATACTGGCAAAAAATAAAAAAATAAATAAAAATAAAAAAAATAAAAAGTCACAGAATTGAGACTTTTTTTAAAATTTTGAAATAAAATGTCATGTTTTGAAATAAAAAGACAAAAGTTCTATTTTTCATCACTTTAATGTGACTTGTAAAAAATGACTTAATACTGGCAAAAAATAGATAGATAAATAAATAAAAAATAAAAAGTCACAGAATTTAGACTTTTTTAAAATTTGGAAATTAAATTTTATGTTTTGTAATACAGGGACAAAAGTTCTATTTTTATCACTTTAATGTCACTTATAAAAAATGACTTAATACTGGCAAAAAATAAAAAATAAAATAAAAATAAAAGTCACAGAATTCAGACGTTTTAAAATTTGGAAATAAAATGTCATGTTTTGTAAAAAAAAAAAGACAAAAGTTCTATTTTTTATCACTTTAATTTAACTTATAAAAAAATGACTGAATACTGGCAATAAAAACAAAACAAAAAAAACGTGCAACTCCACTTTTTGTTATTGATATTATATTTTTTAACATACGTAAATGTGCTTGTATAAGAAATTGTGGAGTGATTGACCCCTTTGAGCCCCTGTAGGTGTCGGAGCTGTGATGTCCGGGCTGTGGACGGGTCCCTGAAGGCAGCAGCAGCCCTGTCGGTGCTCGCTCCCCGGAGGCTCATGGATCCACGGACGGAGATGAAATAGACTGAGAGCGGATCATGGCGGCTCCTCTGGGCCGGGACAGTCTACCTGAGCTCTGGTCTTACGGTGTGTGCGCGGACGGGAGAGTCTTCTTCATCAGGTGACGCGTCCACGACACGTTCACGGGCTCCACGGGCTGCGTGTGCGCCGCTTTAAGGGCTTTATTCGCTGCTGCTGCTCTTCCTGCTGCTGCTGGTGTAACAGGTGTTTTCCTCTCTCTCTCTCTCTCTCTCTCTCCGTCTCTCTCTCTCTCTCTGTGTCCGTGTTTGCAGCGATGAGACCCGGACAACCACCTGGCTGCATCCGCGCTCCGGTGAACCGGTGAACTCCGGACACATGATCCGCTCAGGTAGCGCTGCAGGGCGGGGAGACTGCGCTTCATTCCCCGTCATGTTGACTCTCCTCTGGTTCCTCTGATAAGTTCCGAGTGTGAAACTTTCAGGTGTGTTAAAGAAGTGTGTGTGTGTTTTTCTTCTTGCAGACCTTCCTCAGGGATGGGAGGAAGGTTTCACAGACGAAGGGGCCAGTTTCTTCATAGAGTGAGTACTTCACCTTTTTCTCACCTGCGCATTAACGCAGAGGGACCGTAACAGCAGCTTAACATGGCTCCTGGAGATAAGTCTGTGCTGCAGCTCTGGTTACAGCAGGGACACAGTCTGCTTCAGTCAGGGAGGGGGGGACTGTCCTGCTGACCCTGTGCTGACCCCTGTTCGCTGCTGTGAATGCTAAACAGAGAAAGCTTTAATTGAAGTTTCAGACCTTCAGGCTGCTGTGCAGTTAAATTAATGCAAATTATTTGCCTCCTTGTTTTGTTTGCACGCTTTGTTTATCATTAATAACACATTTTCATATGCTGCCAACTTTGCTTTCACTTGCTTTCCTACTGTATCCTGGTTTATTACTCAGAACTTTGCATACACTCAAAGCAGAACTATGATTTCACTCACACAATAACACACTTGACAATGTCCGACCTGTTTGGGGTCATGACGTCACATCCTGACGCCCGTACCCTGAATATTCACTCTCCTTTCCACCAGAGGAATCCAGAGTTCAAACAAATCAAAAGTTTCATCAAATTATTCCAAGTGGTGAAGTTTCTCCTGATTTCAGGCAACAAACAGACAGACAGCACAGGCAAGAGTAGTTATTGTCGTCGAAGTGTCAGAATCTCGTAAAGGAGGAGTTACAGTTAGACTGTTTCGACGTTCAGAAACAAAAGTTGTCCCAAGATCGACGCAAAAGACAACTCAAAAGTAGGGTCCTGTCGAACACTATCTGTTGTTCACGAGGGACGAACTGACGTCTTGTGTAATTTCTCTATTAGAGGCTCGTTTATTAGCTAACAGGCCTGTCACTCACTCCTACAGTAACCAATCATGTTACTGTATACATAAAGGCAGCTGTAGCCATTTAGATCATTGGTGAGATGTAATTATTGCTGTGCATCTTGACTAAAAAGAGGACACTGAGCACTGATGAAGCTGGTTTTGTTTGCACAAAGTCATCAGTCTAGATTGTGGTAACTGAGAATGCATCTGTTTTGTTTGGTCACCTGAGACTAAAAACTCTCTAACTCCTACAACGTTTTACCTAAAAAGCTCAAATTTCACCCAGATGTAGATGAGAAGGTGTAGAAGTGATGTGGTGGATGTTTAATGTCTGACATGAAGCATCTTGAAGTGATTGATTTTCAAAAATGGTTATAAAAAACATAGAGAAGAAAGATGTTTCAGCTGCTTTTATCCTGACGTGGACTTTAGCCACATATAAAAACATGACATTTTCTGAAACTAGAGACTTTAATCTTTTAATTGAGGTGTTAATGATGAATTTTGATTTTATGGTTCCTCAGTTGTAAGCTCTGAAACACAGTGTGGTATCTGGGGCGGAGTTGCTGCCCTGTGATTGGCTGATTGGTTGTTTGTGTGAAGGAGCAGGTGAACAGGTGAAACTCATCAAGTAGCTGCTGATTGTAGAAGCTTGAGGGAGAATCCAGAGACTTTTTTTTTTTGTCGTGACTCTTTCTTTCATTTTGATTCTTTCCTCAATACCTGACGCAGTTTCTCTGTCAAACCTCAGAGGAAGCTCTTTAATGTCAAGGTGAAACTCCTCCACACTCTCCGAGTTTTCTCCGTCTTTGTTCTTCGTGAGAGTGAACGTTGTGAGTCTGAAGTGGATTCAGCTGTTTCCTCTGGACAAGTTTGTAGAAAAACATAAAGATCAGAAAATAACACAAATGTGTCCTCGCTCTTTCACCTCGATGTATCATAACCACGGCGTGATGAGTCGCCTCTTTTTGTTCCTAGTGTTGAAACGACGTCACTGCAGTCGGGCTGAACGATTTATCGTTTTCTGATCGTGATCATGTTTTCGCCAAAACTGCAATTTTTTTACTCCTGACTGACCCAGGATCTTTAGTGTCAGCTGTTTCACACACACACGTTTAAGTTTAAACCTGTTGGGAAAAATTCTTTTTTTTCTGTGGGATTGTTGAATTTTGTTTTTCTTATTATCGCTTATTTAATTTTGTTTTTTTTTTAACAAACAGTTATTGTGTACTCAATTGTTTTTAAAATTTAAGAGTCAAAGATGGCTTTTGTTGTTCTTCAGTTGTTAAAACTAAAAATACAATTAAAAAGTCCAGTTTGAATATAGTGAGAGTCGTATTTAAAGTTCAGATTCAGTGGAGGAGTTTCACTAAGTGTTTTAAGAAAAGTCAAAATCTGGCTCCAAAATTTATATTTTCTACAGCAACAATTCTTAATATGTGACAAAAACAAAACTTACTTTTGTGCTTGAAACCACTATTATGGAAAAAAAAACTTTACTTGTTTAGTCGTGTAGGCTTTAAAGCTCCTCACAGTAGCTTTAAAACTCTTTAAAGCTACCATGAGGAATTTACAAACTGTATTTAAGAGGCTTTAAAGCTCCCTATTTACAATATTTTAACAAAAATTAACTTATATATGTTAAAATCTGCTTTGATTTTTCAGTGTATGTATAAAAGTTAAATCTAATGGGCTTTAAAGCTCCTTAGTGAAGTATTAAAGCTCCTCATGGCAGCTTTTTTTTTATTTTCAATGAAACAGACTTAAATTAAATTTGATGGCTCTTTGTGACCGACAGAAACAATTAAGACAATTGATGACGAGACTGTTTACTTTTTTATGGTAGTTATTTAAGTCTGTACCTGCTGTTAGGGGGTAGGTGTCAGACCAGATGTTAGGCAGCACATCTGCTAAACTGTTTTTTTTTTTTTTTTTACATTTTTCTTTATAAATTCTCATTTGGAATGATTTTCATTTAAAGACAGAGGGATAATATTTTGAAGATGTAGGAGGAGTCAAAATTAAAGCTACTGTTCTCACAGGAGCTTTAAATGGAATTAATTCCCTGAAATAGACACATGGGAAGTTATACTCAAGCGTCTAAAGCAAAACACTTTCTAAAACTGTTCCTGATGGACTCCACAGTGACACAGGCTGCAGATAAAAACTGCATCATAATCTCATCTCTCCTGGTTTTTCTGCCTCTAAAGAATAATAAAAAAAACCTTCTATGTGTTATTTTGCCCTGAGGCTACAAATGTTCAGTCTGACACACAAACAACAGCCTGAGAGCCAATTAAACCAACGAGCATGTTTGAGTTCAAGGCAAAACCACAGAAACCCTGCAGCAAAATCAAGGTTTTTATTCTCAAAAATCCTTGACCAGAAATTCAAAAACAACCCTGAGATGAGTCATTTCGTTTCTGTAGAGCTGCATCTATAAGACAAAGAAAGTCTCATTATCTCGCTCACACATTAGAGAAAAACACAGCAGCTTCTCTTCGTGCTCAGACGGGTTTTAATTAACATCTAACGCAACAAGATATTAGCAGAGAGGCCAGATTCCATGAGTGAAACAGCTGTTCCCGAACGTGTTTACTGCCGCAGATATCATCAACTGCTACATGATCGACCTTTGACCTCTGTTATCTGCTCTGGCACTTTAATCCCCATCAGTGAACACAGTTCAACAAAAAGAGAGAGAGAGAAATGTGAATGTGTCTGATTACCATCTGATGACCAACTGAGACAAACTTTCATTTTCCGTCTTAAAGAGACTTTAGAGGAGGACGAGCAGCCTGATGATGAATATTCAACAACCAGAGGGATCAATTATCCATCAAGGGCTTTCACAAACAAACCCAGGGCATGAAAAAATCATCATTACAGACTGAGGAGGCACAGCTCGCTCCGAGAGAAACATTCACTTTATTTGTTTTCTGGAGTTTTCTCTGCAGCTTGACATTTAAAGAGGGGGTTTCCTCTGTTTTAAAGCACCAACGCTGGATGTTCAGACTGAGCGTGTGCAGATTTTTAAACCTAAACATGTTTAGATGTAGGAAAAAAAAAACCTGAATCTGTCTATGAGCCTATGAAAACACGCCGTGATCTTCGACGAGGGGCCTCAAACACCAAGGTCGGCCAATCAGAGGGAAGGGGGCGGGGCTGAACGGTTTTAGAAAAAGATCTAGTTGCGATTTTTCTGGCAGATATTGCGATTTTGATTCAATTCATGATTTCTTCAAATCAAGCTTCAGTGAAGTTTTCACAAATGTACAGTAACATTTACAAACTTGTCAGAAAATTACATCAAACCATTGAAACATCAAAAGCTTTTACTCTGATGCGAGGACGAAAAAGAAAACTGAAGGTATTTAAAAGTTGTTTCAAACTGTTTTTAAAAAAGTTAATATTTTAATGTATAAAGACTTTTAAAACTCTTTGTTTCTGTTTTAAGACTCTGTTTCTCAGTTCTAAGACTCTACTTTGAAGAATTCAACTTCTTTAGTCAAATTGTAATACATTTTTTTTTTTTTTTTTTTTCAGGTTTGAAAGAGTAAGTTCCAGTTTTAAAATTCTACCTTTTTTCAGATTTTATTTTTCAGATGCAAAACTTTATTATTCAAGAAATTCTGATATAGAAAGTCAAATTCTAGGATCGAAGTAGAAAAGAAATGATGAGAAATAAATACAGAGGCAAAAATAATAAAATAAAATAAAAGGAAGATTTGTTGATAAGTTGTCAAATTTGGACTCTTCTCAAAACTTAACAGACATTCCTGCTTTTTTCTGAACTGGACTTTTTAAAAATTGTATTTTTAGTTTTAAAAACTGAAGAACAGAAAGAGCTATCTTTGACTCTTAACTTTTAAAAATAATGTAGTGCAATATATCCTTAATTGTGTCACGTTGATTAAAATAACAAGCACACTTACAGAACTGCACTTAAAGCGTAAACAATCTCATTTTCAATGGTCTCATTTGTTTATGTTAGTCACAAAGAGACATCAAATTTAATCCCAGTCTGTTTCACAACCTGTCAAAAGTTCCTCACAGTAGCTTTAAAGCTTATCATGGAAGTTTAAAGCTACTGTGTGGAGCTTTAACGTCAACACATTTAGATAAGATTATTTTTTTCTATAATAGTCGTATTTGGTACAAATGTAAGTTGTGTTTTTGTCACAGTTAAAGGAAAAATGTGTAACCAGCTGTTCTTGCTTGGAGCTTTAAATTATCTCGTCTGGACCCCCCCCCCCTTGTGTGTCTGTTTTTGATGGATGATCAGATCAGTTTAGGAAAAACCGCAGATTTTACTGATGGTTTCTTTGCTTTTGTTGGTGATAAAGAGACGTGGACTCTGACTGTTTCATAAGCAGGTCAGAGTTGATGAGAGGAGCTTTAAAGTGGGGGGGGTCAGCAGATGTTTTTAACTCCAGGTGTCCACAGAAAGCCTCTCTTTTCTCTCCCATGACTTGGATATTTGTCTTTCCTTCTAAACTTTTAATTGGCACCTGAACCGTACGTCTCGAGCAGAAATAACAAGGTGAAGTAATAACAACCTTGAAGTCCAATATCCTCTTCACATCGAAGGGGGAACATTTGTCTGGAGGCCATGTTTATGTAACGGCCCCCCCTCCGGGCTCCTCTGCTCTCTGTTCCTGAGCCTCCTCTATCCCAAAAATGTTTTTCATGTTTTTATTACAAGCAGAAGAACAACAGCGCTCCCCCTGTGTGTGTCTGTGTGTTTTTCATTGTCCTCAGACTCCGGCTGAGTCTTGGCATCGACTCGCTCTGAGAACAGAAACCTCGTTTCTTCCCCGGCTCTTAAAGACGACGCTATCTGCTTACGGCGCCGTTTTTCACCCCTGAACTGGAAAGAGATGTTTTCTGTCAGCTTTTAACGGCGCTGAGAGAAATATCCTCTGTGGTTGACGACCAAAACAAACCCAGCAGATCCGAGTCTTTGAAAACAAGTGTTTCTTATGTAAGGAGAATATTTTGCTGCTGAATGTGGAGCTGACCACTTGATGGAGCACGTCCCAATCTTCCCGTCAGAGCTGATGAGAGTTTTTATTCTCTCTTCATCTGAGGACGTTCTCATGCTTCTGCATTATTGATGGATCACTGCCACTCTTTTAATTATTTCATCCTGCTCAGAGAGAGAGGACGCCACTGATCTCTAACGCAACAAACCCACAGATTTACATAACGTCAGGCCACATTTTGTGAGAACTTGAAAAATAGTCAGAAAGAGGCACAAAATATGGTCCAAAAGAAGCAAAAAAAAGACTAGAAAGTTATTTAAACAGACAGAAAGCAGCAGGAAAAATGGGATAATAATTTAGAAATAGTGAGAAGGGAAGGAAAATTGTGAAAAAAGTGGCAAAAAAGAGTGAAAAGTGATTAAAATGGGCAAAAAAGCAGACATGAGTAGAAATAAAAAGTAAATAAAAACTAGTCTAAGGTGGCAAAAACGGACGGTTCTGCTACACACAGGGTTATATTTCTTAAACCTGTCAGATTAAAAGATAAATTTACCAGTACACTGTAAAAATTGTAATAAATAAAATAAAACAAATGTTTAATGCCTCAAAACTCCTAAAAAAGGTTTAAAACTAAACAAGAAAAGCAGTTTAACCTTTAGCTTCTGTTAAAGCTTTGAGAAAATGTTTTAACCCTTTGACTTATTATTATTATTTTTTTGCTTTTAGCTTGTTAAACCTTTATCTTGTTTTTTCGCCTTCAAACTCGGACTAAATGATTTGCAAAACAAATCAAATTACAATTATTTTCCCCTTTATTCCAGTTGTGATTTATGATGTGATTGTTTTGGTTCCCTATCTTATGAGTTGTTTAAAAACATATTTTTGGAAATGAACATTGACATTAGTTACAGAATAACAACAACCCATGAAACTTTTTTTTAACTTGTGACTGTTTTAGCACATTTTGGTCATTTTTCACTCTTTTATCACCCTTTGGACCAAATTTTGTTACTTTTTATGTATTTTTGAAGTTTTTTTGCCACTGAAAACTCATTTTTATTGCTACTTCTTGCTGTTTTTTCCACTTTTCACCACTTGGATTTTTTTCTCCTCGAAAGTTAGTTTTCAAACACTGCAAAAAAAGGAAATCTAAGCAAGTCATTCTGTCTTATTTGTAGTAAAAAATTGTCTTATTGTTCTTAATTTGAGCCACATTCACCAGACCAGGTCATAAAAATGTCTTATTTCAAGTTTTTAAAGACAAAAATGAGGTGTAAATTGTTTGTAACAAGTCAAAAAAATCTGCCAATGGGATAAGACGAATTCACCCGGGAAGTTTCTTGAAATTAGAAAGATGTCTTGACACAAGAATCTTTTATCATATCCCATGTGCTTATCTTGTCCCAAAAGTGACTAAAATGGGCAAAAGGAGTAGAAATAAAGAATAAATAAATACCAGTCTAAGGTGGCAAAAACTGCATAAGGCAAAAATAGTTGGCAAGAAAAGTTAAAAAATAGTCAGAAGGAGGAAAAAATATGGTCCAAAAGCAGCATAAAAAAGACTGAAAAGTTAAAAAATAGATAGAAAGCAGCTAGAAAAATGGGATTACACATTAAAAAAATAGTCAAAAAGTAGAAAAAATTGTGAAAAAGTGTCAAAAAAAAGTGAAAAGTGATCAAAATAGACGGAAAGGAGACATGAGTACAAATAAAAATAATAAATAAAAACTAGTCTAAGGTGGCAAAAACTGCAAAGGGCAAAAATAGTTGACAAACTTAAAAAATAGTCAGAAAGTGGCAAAAATGGCAAACAAAGTGACAAAAAAATAATAGTAAAAATGACAGAAGGCAGAAAAAGTGCCAGGATATTGTGAGAACTTGAAAAATAGTCAGAAAGAGGCACAAAATATCATCCAAAACAGCAAAAAAAAAGACTGGAAAGTTATTGAAATAGACAGAAAGCAGCTGGAAAAATGGGATAATACTTTAAAAATAGTGAGAAGGGAAGGAAAATGGTGAAAAAAAATGGCAAAAAAGAGCAAAAAGTGACTAAAACGGCCAAAAAGGGACTAAAATTAGCTCCAACATATAGGATGAAAACTTAAAAAAATTCAGAAAGCAGCTATAATGGTGAAAAAAGTGACGAAAAACAGTGACAATTAGCAAAAGTAGTCAAAGGCAACAAAAATGGCAAGAAAGTTGAGATGAAACCTAAAATAAATGATCGAAAGGAAGCAAAATATGGTCCAGAAGTGGTAAAAAAAAGAGTGAAAAGTGACGAAAATGGGCAAAGAAGCAGACAGGAGTAGAAATAAAGAATAAATAAATACCAGTCTAAGATGGCAAAAACTACAAAAGGCAAAAATAATTGACAAGAAAACTTAAAAAATAGTCAGAAAGAGGCACAAAATATCATCCAAAAGCAGCATAAATAAGACTGGAAAGTTGTAAAATAGATAGAAAGCAGCTAGAGAAATGGGATGACACATAAAAAAATAGTCAAAAAGTAGAAAAAATTGTGAAAAAAGTGTCAAAAAATAGTGAAAAGTGATTGAAACAGACAGAAAGCAGGTCAGGATGGTGTGGAAACTCTCAGACTCTTCAGCGTCTCTTTTTGCTGTAAAAGTCAGAACATTTCCCTCATCTTTAATATCCAGACTGTAACGTCTCAGTTTGCCTCTAAATCGTCTTTATGACGCAGGAACGGTGATGTGTTTTGAAAGGAAACGTGGCTCAGACCGCCAAAATAAAACACCTGTTTGACTGTGTTTGTGTGGATGAGCTCAGTGTAGAGACGACATCATCATCATCATCATCATCATCAGCTGTTTTTCTGCCGCTGGCTGTTTTTACCTCCTCGTCACTCAGACGCTCTTTGCCTGGACCTGCTCCAGTGCCCCCCCCCCGTCATATGGAGGGAGGGGGGGGTTAAGTGCGAGTTTGTTTGACGACTTCCTCCTCACATTCCTCCTGTTTGTCTAAGAATGTTCTCACTTTCCCACTGTTTGTCCTCCGTCGCGTGTTTGCTCGCACACGCAAACAGACATGATGTGTCACATGATGTGTCATATCTCTGAGGAGCCTCCGGGGGGGGGGGGGGCTCCTCCTCCTCCTCCTCCCCCTCCACCTCCTCTCTCTCCTCCCAGCAGGGGGCTCCAGGAGCAGAGCCAGGCAGGGATCAAGCTTTCTGCATGACTGAGCTCTGGAGGAGATTCAAGGCAGAAAGTCCAGGAAAGAACCAGGAGAGGTGTCAGAGGCCGGAGGGGATATATTTATTGGGGGGTCTATAGTTAAGTGGTGTCAATATCAATTTAATATCAGGGTGATTTTATTCTGAAAACCCAAAAAGACGACCAAGTAGCTTCATAACCCAAACATTTATTAACAACACTCCAAAAACATCAGAAGGAAAAACATTTGGAGAATGGAAACAGAAATAATGGACTGAAGACAATGTCTGAAAGTTAAAAATATCAAAATGAAAAACTGGCTTTGGGATTACACCTTTTCTTTGCACATAAAAGGAAAAAATTATGAGATAAAAAGTCAAAATTTCAACTTTTGCCCCGTAGTTTTGACTGTAGATAAAAAAACTTGATGTTTTTAGCTCAAATTTGAGACCTTTGCTCCAAAATTTAGACTACTTACCTTAAAATTTTGACTTTTTATCTCACAAATTGGACTTTTAATGTAATATTTAATTTTTTTAACTCAATATTTCAACTAACGCCCCATAATTTTGATTTTTTTACTGCAGAATTTTGACTTCATATCTCAAATTTGAACTCTTTAGGTCAGTTTTTCCTCTCAGAACTCAAAATTTTTAACCTTTGCCTCTAAATTTAGGCTTTTCAACTCATAAATTTCTACATTATGTCTCAATATTTTGACTTTCAAACTCTAAAATGGAATTTTTATCTCAAAATTTCAACATCATGCCCCCAAATTTTGACTTTTTAAAAAAAAAAAATATTTCGACTATAAAAAACAAATTTTGATTTATCTCTAAATTAAGATACTTGCCCAATAATTTTGACCAACTACCATAAACTTTGTGACTTTTTATCTCAAATATTTTGTCTTTTCAAGTCAAATTTTGATCATTCAACGATTCAACAAAGCATTTCTAACTTTACCCCATAGTTTTGAGTATTTATCTAAAAAAAGTTTGACTTTTTTTCTCAATATTTTGACTTTCAAACTCTAAATTGGACTTTTTATCTAAAATATTTTGACTATGGAACTAAAATTTTGATTTATCTGAAAAATAAGATCTTAGCCCAATTATTTTAACTACTTACATCAGACTATTTGACATTTTACCTCAAAAAAATTATCTTTTAAACCCAAATTTTGATTAATCAATTAAACATTTCTAACCATACCCCATTGTTTTAAGTATTTAACCAAAAAAAATCAACTTTATATCTCAATATTCTGACTTTTAAACTCTTATTTAGAAAGTCAGCCCAAAATTTCAACTTTTACCCCCAAAATTTGACTTTTTTTCTCAATATTTCGATTTTCAAACTCAAAATTTGATTCTTTTTCAGAAATATTTTGACTTTAAAATTCAAATTTTGATTTTTCACCTTAGAATTTCAACTTTTACCCCATAATTTTGAGTATTTTTTTCAAAAATTTTGACTATGGTATCTCAAAATATTGACTTTAAGACTCAAAACTCCAACTCTTCACTCCTAATTTTGACTTATCTCATCTTCAGTCAGTGAATTTCTATCTTAGTCTTTATAACTGGGGTGGTAAAGTTTTGTTTAAAGGGGGCAGCTGCCACCGTGTGCCCCCCCGTAGATCCACCCCTGCTCAGAGGTTGGTAACGACAGCTGCATCCGTCGTCCTGCTCTGAATCATTTTTCTGCAGCTTTGTTCCTCTGATCATGTCAGAAACAGTCGGATTCACTCAAACTTGAGTTTCGTTGGCAGCTCTGATCAGAGAAGTCAACAAACAGGAGATAAAATTAGCTGCCAACAAATTAATCTGCAGATAATTAGTCGGTTAGAGCTTCATGTTTTCATTCTCCAGCCTGAGTTTCTGACTGATGAGTCACTTCCTGTCTGCAGCGTTCAGACCAGAGAGCGGCGATAAACAAAACCTTTCACCCTCTGCACATTCTGCAAAAAAAGAGAGGAGAGAAGAAAAAGCTGCTTCTAAAATTAGTGTCAGAAACAGAAACAGAGTATGAGAGGACGTCAACGATGCAACAGTGTGAGAAGTTTTCCCGTCCTCAGGGATCTGGACTCAACCTGTTTGAGATGAAGATTCAAACAGGAATAACTGGTTAAAATGACAGTTTTTAACCTGAAGCGATAAATAAATCTAATGTAAATAGAGCTCAACTTGAAGTACAAAGCTGCAGAAGTGTGAAAGCTGAGAATTTCATTTACAATTTTAACGTTTGCTTGCACTGAACAGGTTTAAATTTCTGTTTTGTTGCAATGACAAAGTTTGAGACACATACAAGGGCTGGGCAATTAATCACAAATTAGATTAAATCGCAATCCGTCCTGTTGCAATATTAAAATCACAGACAGTGAAATATTTCTATAACCTGAAATGTGTCAAAATATCAGCTACAGTTTTATCAGCAGATTGTTTCTGTTCTACACCAGAGTTACTCAACCAAAGAGACAAACTGTTAAAATCTACCTTTACAAAAGAAACTATACAAGTGGAGATAAGAGGAAAAAACAGTTTGAGGAAGTAAAAGTTGCCAAAAAAAGCAACAAAATTGGCATTTGAATTGGGATAAAACCTGGAAATACTCAAAAAATTGCAAAAAAAATGTACAAAAATGGCAAAAAAACAGAGAAAAGTGACTGAAATGGCCTTAAAGTAGCAGGACATTTTTTGAGGAAACTAAAAACTTCAGAAAGCAACAAAAATTGTGAACAACAGTTAACAGGTGAAAACGGCCTAAGTTAACAAAAATGGAAAGAAAGTTGGAATTAAGCTTGGAAAATAGTCAGTTTGTTGCAAAAAATGTTCCAAAGTTTCAAAAAAGAAGGTAAAAGTGTCAAAAACGGGCAAAAAAGGCAATTTAATTGGGGAAAAAACGAAAATACTCAAAAAGAATGAAAATGTGGTGGAACAGCAGCCAAAAAAGTTGTGAAAAGTGACAAAATAGTCCAAAAAGCAACAAAATTGGCAAAAAAGATTTGGAGGAAGCTTAAAAAAAATTCATAATGTTGCAAAAATGGTCCAAAAATGGCAAAAAAAGAGAAATAAAGTGGCACAAATGGGCAAAACAACAATAATTGACTGTAAAGGTGGGAATATACAGAAGAAACTATACAAGTGGAGAAAAGAGGAAAAAAGCAGCAAAGAGGAGAAATAAAACTTAGTTTGAGGAGGTAAAAATGGCAAAAAGAAGCAAACATTGGCAAGACAGTTGGGGGGAATATGGATAAATGGTCAGAAAGTAGCAAAAAATGATCCAATAATGGCAAAAAAATCAACTTCAGATGAAATACAAGACTCTCTAATCTAATGTTTCAAGATGCACAATAAGGAGGCACTTGAGGAAAAATGGGCTGAAGAAAGACATTTCTACACAAATGCCACAAAGTTTCCTGCTTACAATACGCCAAACAGCACAGAGACAAGCCTCAAAACTTCTGGAACAAAGTCATTTGGAGTGATGAGAGCAAAAGTGAACTTTTTGTCCACAACCATAAACATTGTTCCATTTGGAGAGGAGTCAACAAGGCCTATGATGAAAGGTCCACCATTCCTACTGTGAAACACGGAGGTGGATCACTGATGTTTTGGGGATGTGTGAGCTACAAAGGCTCAGGAAACTTGGTCCAAANAAAAGTGAAAAATTTAAGATGAAAAGACAACATTTGGGTCCTGCCATTGGCTACAGCAGAATAAAGTGAAGGTTCTGGAGTGGCCATCTCAGTCTCCTGACCTCAATATCATTGAGCCACTCTGGGGAGATCTCAAACCTGCAGTTCATGCAAGACAGAGCAAGAATTTACAGGAACTGGAGGCTTTTTGCCAAGAAGAATGGTCAGTTTTACCATCTGAGAAAATAAAGACCCTCATCCACAACCAGCACAAAAGACTTCAAGCTGTCACTGATGTTAAAGGGGGAAATACACGCTATTAAGAACTGGGGGAGGGAAACTTTCATCAGGTAGTCTCATGATGACAGGTGCTTAAAAACATTCACATCTTTCTCTTTCAGAGAGAAACAGCTGCTACTTCTTTCTGAATGAAAAGCAGAACAACCTTGAGAAAGAGAAACATCAGAGAGAGAATGAGTCAGAGCAGAAAATATTCCTGAGCCGCCCAGCTGTTTTTATTCTTCCTGATTCTGAGAGAGAGGCGTGTGGTCCCCAGGTGAACACGACACAGGATAAATCTAAAAATAGACTGGTCCACGCTGCTTTCAGGGTGTTTGCTCACACAGAAAAGACGTCTTTTCTCTCTGCGGGGCTGTGATAAAACTGATGGATCATATTAAAGGCGTGAGGACACAGCGGCGCTCTGTGCTCGCCGTCTATCGCTCTTTGTGCCGCGCTGAAAAAAGAGGCTTTGTTTTGTCGTCTCTAAACCAAAGAACCAACAGTTCCCCGGCCGGAGCGGAGAGCTTTGTCAACAATAGCTGTTCTGTTGTTTTCTCTGGTCCAAGCTACGAACCGGTTTCTGTTTGCTTTTTAAAACAGCTGCAAAGTTAAAGATTATTCCCTGTTCAAGTCGACTCAAGGGCGGAGTTTATGTCCAGTCTTATCTCAGACTTAATGATGTTCCCTCAGGATGTTTGCTCCCAACACCTGCTGCTTCTGTCCTCACTGTTTTCAACACTTTCAGCCCTTTGAGCGTCACCGAGCCGACGTTAAACTGTGGAGGTGAATCAGTAACTTTTAGAAGAGGTGAATTATTTCCTGAGTTTGCTCTGGCTTTATTTCACACATCATAAAGCTTCAGAAAACAAAACATTAAATATTCATCTTTTTAGAGCTAACTTTGGAGTTTGGAGGTTTTGAAACTTCACTTGTTGTTTTGCTGAAATGTGAAGCAGATTATTGGATCTCAGCTCTTAAAAATCAAAACTTTAGATTATATAACAGCAGAAGAAGAGCAGGCTGTAAACTTTTAAAATCAGGTCTTTAACCTTCCTCTTGTGTCAGGGTCGCCACCGACCCGTTTTAGTTTGTAAATGCATAAAAGAATCACTTAAATTTTGTTTACTGCATCAAGGCTTCTTGACTTTGTCAGGAACGCTGATTCCAACAAAATTATTAAGAAAAAAAAAAAATCTCAACATTTTAAAATGCCCTGGTTGAAATTTGTTCACTTGTTGTGTTAGGGTCGGTTTTGACCTGGTTATAAAATGAGATTATAAACCAATATTTAGAGCCAAAATTGAAATCATAAGTGCACTGTCAGCCATCACAATGACAGACACCTCCTCTCCCAATCATGTGAGCTTCAGAAAGACTAATGTATTGTTTCCAATGCAAAAAGTATCTCTGCAAAGAACACACAAAAAGTGTAACTTTTTGCCAAACATGCATCTGAAAACATGCACGCTCACAAATCAATATTTTGTTTTATGACCTGTTCTGTGTTTCTATGTGTTTATATTGCTGGCAAAATATATATTTTTGCATTTTTTTGAAAAATATATGTATGGGTCAAAACTGACCCTAACACCATAGATGTTACTATAGTTGCTTATTTTAAAATGAAAAAATAAATAAAGCAAATTTATTTCAGAGATGTGTTCTATACCCCTCAATAATAGTCAGGTAACACAAAACCCTTTGGTTTATAATATCCTAAGAGAAATCCAATAAAAAAGACGAAAAATAACTTTAGTTCTCCAAATGACGATTTGTAACCCGGGACTCTGGGTGTGGTTTTTATACTTTGGGTTATAAAAGTACCTATTCCTTCGGAATGTTCCTTTGGTTCTCTATTGTTTTTTTTGAGCTAGTACACAAAACAAAAATCACATAATTAAAGCTTATTTATGAGGCGGGTCGCTACCGACCCTAACACTAAAGGTGTTACCAGAAAGCTAGCACAGGAGTAGGGTTAAGTCACACTTTTACCGCTCAGTGTTTACAGCAGCTTTCATCAGAAAACTGAAAAACCTTCAAACCAGGGGGCGCTTGTTTTACTCATCAGTAACAGCTTCCTGACAAACACTCAGGTCTAAAAGAGTGAATTTCAAGCCTCCCCCCACCCACTACCCCTCCATTTGCGCGTCCCCGTGGAGAGTTCGCCATATTTAGTCCGTCTCAAATCGATCAGCAGGTAGTGGTAATCTTCCTTTTATTTATTTATTTATTTTTTTGCCTCTGTATTTATTTCTCATCATTTCCTTTCTACTTAGATCGTAGGATTTGACTATCTATATCAGAATTTCAACTTTTTATTTCAAAAAATGCCTTTATTTCAAAACGTAGACTTTTTTCCATCTTAAAATTTTGACCTTAAATGAGAAAGTTTGGACTTTTTTCACATAATGTTAAACTGATTTCTTAAACTTGAGAAGTTTCATCTCAGAATCTTGACTTTTTGTCTCAGAATTTTGTCTTTGTTTCTCAAAATTTTCACTTTTTTTTGTGTGTGAAACAGCTGATATAACAGATCCTGGTTCAGTCAGGAGCAGGAAAAAATCACAGCTTTAGCGAAAACATGATCACAATGTTTGAAATTATGATTTCGATCAGAAAACGATAAATCGTTCATCTCTAGTTGTTTGTGCATGAGACCAATTCACCGTCAGCTGTGCCACATTCTCCATCTTCAGTTTATCAGTTTGTAGTATCAGTTTGTGAAAACTTGTAGATCTGTAGTAAACTACAAGTTCCCGGATGTTTCTACTGATCCAGGAAAATTTCTCAGTCTGTAACGGACCAGTCTACCTGGCGTACTGTTTCCCAAGAGGGTTAAGATCTTTAAAAACGTGTCCTTGTCTCCTCTTGACTCTCTGGCCTCGTCTCTGTTTCTCTTCTCTTTCCTCTTCTCTGGCCTCATCCCTGTTTCTCTTCTCTGTCCTCATCTCTGTTTTTCTTCTCTCTCCAGAAGAGACCGGAGTAGGGACAAAGAGAAGAGACCGGAACAGAGACAAAAGAAGAGACCGGAGTAGGGACAACGAGAAGAGACCGGAGCAGAGACAAAGAGAAGAGACAGGAGCAGAGACAAAAAGAAGAGACAGGAGAAGAGACCGGAGTAGGGACAAAGAGAAGAGACCGGAACAGAGACAAAAGAAGAGACCGGAGTAGGGACAAGCTCTTCTCTGGCCTCGTCNCACCTACTGGAATAAATCAGCTCAACTACAACACAACAACAAAAATGTGAAACGGTCCCAGAGATAAAAGTGAAGTGACAGGAAAGAAACAGCGGTAAATCTGCTCACTTCATCATGAAAGAGCTGTTTACTTTTACCAAATTCATAAAAGCCCCTAAATCATTTATCACTTTTTATTTTACACTAACAGCCTACGTGGGTAATGAGGACGCAGTTTTTACACCAGCTGGAAAAATAAAAACTCAGTTGGTTTCAGATTTATTTTCAATACACGATAACTTTTGGTGCAAGATTAAAAATCAAATATGGAGATTTTGCTGTAATAAACTTTTATACCTTTATGAATGTGATAAAATCTGGACTCTAATCTCTCCCTGAATTTGTTGTTTTTCTAAATGAACTTGATGATAAGGGAAGGGTACGAATTAAAGTAAATAAATAAAAGGAAACATAGAGTAATTGTAGATTAAATTGAATAGATGAAAATAACGAGGACATTGAAGAGGTGACTAACTACACCACTTAATTACTGACTTTACAAGAGTACCTAAATAAATACTATTTCAATTTGTAATCTTTTTTTGGTAGTCGAGGTGAACCAGAAGCAGAAATCCAGAGCAGCCATAGAGACGTGTTATTTCTGACATGCGTCTCAAGGATTTTCTTGTTTCTATTATTCTGTTTATTCTTCTGCCTTTGGAGACATTTCCATTCTTCTGCTTCCTTTTCTTTCCTCGCGCTTTTATAGAAACATAGATTTCTCTGTTTTCAGTATTTTCAGTCTCATCATGTGTGTGTGTGTGTGTGTTTTATCTTTGAAGATGGTCTGAAAATGGATGTCTTAAATATTTAACCTCTCCCCGCGGCGGCTTTATTAATCCTCACAGAGACTCTGTTCTCTGGTTTATCACGTTGCTTTCTGGGAAAAAAAAAAAGAGCAAAGATGAGACGTAAAGGTGAGCGGAGTCACAGGTAAACAGCTCCTGAAGTTCAGTATCAGTTTTAAAAATAACACACCAGGATTTGTTGATACTCTTTGAACTTTTGTTTAAGAACAAAAACGTTCGGTGCTTGTTTGTGAGGAGCTTTAGAGAGTCTCGTAACTTAAAAAAAAAAATCTTTTTCCCACTCGTGCTTTGTTTCTTTGGTGTAATTGTTTCATGGAGTCAAGTTCAGAAGCTTTAAGACTTTGTGTTCTCTGCTTTGAAGCTGCAATAACAAAGGTAGACCACTTTAAATATTTATGAAAGTCAAATTTCTCTGACGGATTCATCTTCAGTGAAATGTCACTCCTGCATGTGAGCAAACACAAAGTTTCTCACTTAAATATTTCTGAAAATGTCAAACAAACCTCAGGAGACGCAGATGTGTGTGCAAGGATTCTGTAATGGCTTTTTTTTAATTCTGTGTCATATTTTACACCCTGTCCATTCAGCCTCGTTGTAGAAAACTTATCTCCTTTAAACGTCTCTGCTTTAATGTTCCCGTCTCATCGTCTTCTTCAGAGAGCATCAGTGAACTCACGTCGCTCCGAGTGACGAGCGTGAGACACGAGAACGGTTTGTGAAAGAAAATCTGCTGTAAACAAATCAACATGATTTCAGAAACTAGAGAAGAGGCTGAATAAAAAAAATCACTCTGAGAAAAAAAGTCAGTCAGAGTGTCGGGGTTATGACGAGGAAATTGGAAATAAACAAACTACAAATAATTCAGGGAGATGAGGATGTAAAAAATTGATGTTAAACTTTCAAACTCTCTCACAAAGAAGCAGTTTTTGTTTTTGATGTGAAGAAATAAGTAAACACATAATCGCTCCAGACGCAGAGAAGTTTTAGTCATAACTGGGATTTAACTTGAAGACAGAAAAACACAAAGATTATGCACAATTTCAAAGATCAGGGGTCGGTTTATCTCTGAGTTAAACCCTGAACTCTGAGTTGATCTCCTCTGAGTTAGAAAACTCTGAGTTTTCTGTTCCAGCTGATTTGAGTTTGTTTGATCAACTCGGAGTAGTTTCACCTGGAGTTAAGCACCACCGCTGTAAAAAGACAGCATTAGTGGAGCCCCGATTCAACGAGTCACCATGGCAACAGGGAAGCAGAGGGCGGCGTTTTTTTAACCCCGTGAGAACTGGAAATCTTAATGTGCTCATACAGAGAATTTTAACATGATTTTAGGAAAAAAGTGCAACAGCACAGCAGCTGCAAAAGAGAGGGAGACGGTGTGAGAGAACATCGCTGCTCTGGTCAATACGTAAGTTTAAATGTAGTCCAACAATCACAGTTTATAATGTCCCTTTTGACGACTTACATCTAGTAAGTAAATAAAATAAATCCACGTTAGGACCGGGGGAGAAGCTCACTCAGCTGAAACTTAAGATGAAATATAAGAACATTGTTCAAACAGGTGAGACCTCCACATAATCTCACGGTTTTACCTCATTTTGATCACGTTTTACATTGTAAAATAAATATTACGTGGCTTTTTGACTGTGCAGTTGTTTTATCTCCATCATAATGTTGTTTACACACATAAATGTCTTCTCAACCTGCAGACAGTTCCCTTGCATCTCCGATATTATTATAAAAAAAACCCAAAAACCTGCCATTTACAAATAATTGTAGCACAAACACAACATCTGCTGGGATGTGAGAGACTACGGCTGGTAATGTTGCAAATGTAAAGACGGATTATTGTGTCTGTAAATGATGGACTGTGATGTGAAACGTTTAAAAAGAGAATTGTTGGGAAATGTCAGAACATCCATGCGCGCTCTGATGATAATCTCCTGAAAAATATTAATATTGATAATGCTGCACCTTCATCAACGAGTTCATTGTCAAAAGTTCATGCTACGTTTGTGACAAAAGTGGACTTGTATGTTTCTTAAATAACAGACAGCAGAGCCGTGTTACGCCAAAACTCGCCGCTGACTGAAAGAATGAGGAAATCAAACATGGTGTGTGGTTGAAAGAGGGCGGAGACAGAGAGAAACTCCAGGTTCATTCACAAAAACCTGGTTAGTTTCACAGCGTCTGTTACTACGGTAACTGACCCAGAGCTGAAGTTACCTCTCTCTGTGAAACAGGTTAGAGTTTCCCCTCTTTCTCTGTTTGAGTTTCCTCCATTTGTGAAACGGAAAATTCAGAGTTTCCCTCATTTCAGGGTTAACAGACTCAGAGTTTTCACTAAACCTGCTTTATGAAACAGACCCCAGGCCGTGAACAAAGCTGCAGTGTTGGAGAAATGTCAGACGTGGAAAAAGCATGTAAAAGGAGAAACCTACAAACAGAAACATGCAGAGTCTGAATGCGTCCACATGACAAACCCACTCGTCTCCTCAGAGTGGGACCGGACGCTTTACTCTGGCTCTGTTGTTGTTCACGTCTGCCGTCTGTGGAAAGAGCGGAGGGCGTCCATCTGTGTCCAACGCCGAGACAAGAGGACGCACACAAAGAGAGGATTGAAGGACGCGAACGGAGAGAGAGAAGAACAAGATGCTTCATACAATGTTGAGCCTGAAAGTCCCAGAGCTGGTGGGCGAGAGAGAGAGAGAGAGAGAGAGAGAGAGAGAGAGAGAGAGAGAGAGAGAGAGAGAGAGAGAGAGGGGGATCATGTGAGGAGGAGAACAGAGACACGAGCGTCTGACTCCACCTCTCAATCCACCTGAGAATCTTCATGGACGTCAGATAAAGACGATTGGAGCTGGATTAAAAAACTTCCAGTGAAGTTGAAGTTCGTCACAGAGGAATCATGGGAACTTGCTGCAGCCGCCGCCCGGCGCCGGAGGCCGGGCACGAGCTGGTCGCCATCAAACGCCACGCCGACTGGCCGTGGATGACCAAAGTGGTCGCCAACGTTCGGGATCACGAGTTTTCCACGTGGGATCTGACGGACGACGCCAGGTGAGTCTGTCATCGTCAGATCGGCCAATCAGAGTTCAGCGCGGGCGACTTCACCAAAAACTGAGGAAAACAACAACAAACAGAGAGAATTTCTTTTTACAACATTCGACTTTCTCTGAGGTTTGATCACGTAACTATGGCAACCTGTCTCCACCAGTTAAAGCAACAAAACTGAAAAAACTGGTATTGAGTCAAATTTGATGATGCAAAGAAAAACCCAACAAAATTTGAGATGCAAGTTCCAAATAATGAGATAAACAAGTTGAAATTTTGAGATAATTTAAAAAAATCAGGACAAAGCTTGAAATTTTGACTTTCATCTCAAAACTTTGACTTTCAATGGTAAAAAAAATCTCAAGTTTTTTCATTGTTTTTTTTTTCTACACTGCAAAAACAGAAATCTAAGCAAGTCATTCTGTCTTATTTGTTGTAAAAATTGTCTTATTCTTAATTTGAGCCACATTCACCAGACCAGGTCATAAAAATGTCTTATTTCAAGTTTTTTAAAGACAAAAATGAGGTGTAAATTGCTTGTAACAAGTCAAAAAAATCAGCCAATGGGATAAGACGAATTCACCCGGGAAGTTTCTTGAAATTAGAAAGATGTCTTAAAACAAGAATCTTTTATCTTATCCCATTGGCAGATTTTTTTTTACTTGTTAAAAGCAATTGATGCCTCATTTTTGTCTTTAAAAAACTTGAAATGTGACATTTTTATGACCTTGTCGAGTAAATGTGGCTCAAATCAAGAATAATAAGACACAGTTTACTAAAAATAAGACAGAATGACTTGCTTAGATTTCTGTTTTTGCAGTGTACTGGTTGAAATCTGCTTCCAGTTGTTAAGCGTTGGTACAATAATGCAAAACATAGTAAAGATTTTGTCATTTTTATCACAATGGAAGCTCATTTCTACCAGTTCAAACAAAAATACGACAAAACTGAAAATTTGGCTTTGTTGATGTTTTTTTTGCCCATGTAAAGTCAAATTTGTGACAAAAAATAAAATTTTTGAGAAGAAAGGTTGAAATAATGACACAACAATTCAATAATTTGAATAAAAAGTGAAATTATGAGATAATTAAGTAAAAATTACCAGATAAGTTGAAATATCGACATAAAAAGTCAATATATTGTGATAAAAGATCTGAATTCAGAGATAGAAAGTCAAATCTTTTAAGTTCAAAGTGAAAACTTTGAGAAAGTAATGGAAATTTCTGACTTTCAACTGGAACAAAAACTCAACAAGTCCAATCCACATTTTATTGTCAATTTTTGTAGCTATTTGTCAACTTTAGTCACTTTTCACTCTTTTTTTTTCAACAAACTGACTACTTTCCAGTTTTATTCCCACCTTTCTGGCCAATTATTGTTGTTTTGCCCATTTTTGCCACTTTATTTCTCTTTTTGCCATTTTTGGACCATTTTTGCAAAATTATGAATTTTTTTTAAGTTTCCTCCAAAATTTTCTTGCCAATTTTTTGTTGCCTTTTTGGAGATTTTTGTCACTTCTCACTACTTTTTTGTCACTTTTTCCACCATATTTTCTTTCTTTTTGAGTATTTTCGGGTTGTTTTCCCAATGAAATTGCCTTTTTTGCCCGTTTTTGACACTTATCACTCTCTTTACCACTTTTGAACCATTTTTTGCAACAAACTCAAAATTTTCCAAGTTTAATCCCAATACAAATGCCAATTTTTGTTGCTTTTTTTTGGCAATTTTTCTCCACTTGTATAGTTTCTTTTGTAAAGGTAGTTTTTAACAGTTTGTCTCTTTGGTTGAGTAACTCTGGTGTAGAACAGAAAACATCTGCTGTAAAAACTGTAGCTGATATTTTGACACATTTATAGAAATATTTCACTGACATTAGAATATTACAACAGGACAGATTGTGATTTAATCTAATTTGTGGTTAGTTGCCCAGACCTAGTGAAGAGTCTGTGCATCTTTAAGAATCACAAACTTTTGAACTTTACTTTTATTGAAGTTCTGTCTCTGGAGTAAATTCTGAAGTTGAACTTTGTGCAGAGATTTGCTCGTAACGACTCGACCCTGCTCCAGAGGAATCAGTCTCTGTTCCTCAGTATTGACCTGTGAGCGTCTCCAGGTGTGTGAGCGTCTCCAGGTGTGTGAGCGTCTCCAGGTGTGTGTGCGCTCTCTCTGCTCGTCCCCTGAGGAACATGAAGTGGATCCAGCTCATTAGTTCCTTTGTTTCTGGGAAGAGCAGCAGCGTTTTTCTCCAGGACGGCGGCACATCGCTCTGCAGAGACGGAGCCATAAAAGCAGTGTGTGTGCAGGAGTGTGTCAGCTTTAGTGTTTGAAACAGAGACATAAAAGTCCACACACCTGTGACAGAGTGTATGAGACACACACACACACACACACACTGAGCTGAATGCAAACAGTGAAACTGTGTGTGACTGTGGTTTTATTGCGGTGCTCAGCTCTTTCCTCAGCTGGTCACATCGTAAAGATCCTGATGTGAAACACGAGCGACAGAGAAATGATCCTGACGACACCGAGTCTGTTTTTAGAGACAAGAATGCTCTGAAAGAGTCTTTAAAGCTGAAATCAGATCTGTTTCTGACCAGAAACTCTTCATCACAAACCTTTAATCATTAAATATTACAGGAGCAAAGAAAACAGACCTGGAGGAAACAGCAACTCCTGCTCTAAAGTTACACATTTGGATAAAAAACAGAAACCAGAAACAAAGCTGCTGAGTGTGGCGTTAACATTAGGAGTCAGAATTTAGACAAAATAAGAAGGTAAAGAGTAAAAATTGTGAGATAAACAATCAAAATAGCAAGATAAAAATCAATTTTATGAGATAAAGAGTCAAAATTATGAGGTCAAAGGGCAAAATAATGAGATAGTTAATCAGACTTATGAGGTAAAAATGTCAAAATTATGGCTAAAATGTCACAATTATGAGATTGATAGTCGGAATTATGAAATAAATAGTTGCAATTTTTGGGGAAAAGTCAAAATTATGATATAAAAATAAAATATTATGAGTTAAAATTGTCCAAATTGTGAGGTAAAATCAAATTTATGAGATAAAAGGTCAAAATAATGAGATAGTTAATCAGACTTATGAGGTAAAAATGTCAAAATTATGTGATAAATATCAAAATGATGAGACTGATAGTCAGAGTAATGAGTTACAAAGTCAATATTATGAGGTAAAATTATCCAAATAATGAGGAAAAAAGTCAAATTATGAGATAGATAGTTGAAATTTGAAGGAGAAAAAAAGTCAAAATAATATGATTAAAATCAAATCTTGGTGGTTAGAATTTAAAAATATGAGATAAAATCCAAATTATGAAGAAAAAATGTCAAAATTATAGTTAAAAAATCAATATAATGAGATGAATTGTTGAAATTTGGGTGGGGGAAAGTCAAAATCATGTGATAGAAATTAAAATCATGAGACAAAAATAAAAATTTTGTGGTTAAAAATTCAAATTATGCGAGAGAAATAGATTCTGGTGATTTCTTTTAGAGTTTTTATTAAATCCCTTTTTCTCTTCTTGTTTTAAATGAAATGATGTGAGTTTGTCCCTGCAGCTTTTTTCATCCTGATCCTGAACAGAAACATTTTTATAAACAAAAAAATCTGTTTCCTCTGCAATAAAAGAGGAAGAAAAACCATAAAGCAGGTGGAAAATAAACGAACAGAACATCTGAGTGAGCCTGAAGAAACCGTTTAAATGTCCAAACAGCTGCGAGAGAAAAACCAACGAAGCGATTTTCAAACATTCAGAAAAAGCCTGAAAAAGCCAGAAAACACACACACACACACACACACACACACACACACACACACACACACACACACACACACACACACACACTATGCTAATTATGAGGCTGGTGGTGTCAGGGACAAATCAGTTCTTGTATCTGTTTGTTTCTCAGAGCTTCAACGCTGCAGATTAATTCATGAGAAATCATCAAAAGATTTTACCTTTCAAAATAAAAGCACAGTTAGATGACCTTTATACATCACTTTGAAATAAAAAAATATGGGATGAAGGGTCAAAATTATGAGGTCAAAAANATCCTGAACAGAAACATTTTTATAAACAAAAAAATCTGTTTCCTCTGCAATAAAAGAGGAAGAAAAACCATAAAGCAGGTGGAAAATAAACGAACAGAACATCTGAGTGAGCCTGAAGAAACCGTTTAAATGTCCAAACAGCTGCGAGAGAAAAACCAACGAAGCGATTTTCAAACATTCAGAAAAAGCCTGAAAAAGCCAGAAAACACACACACACACACACACACACACACACACACACACACACACACACACACGGGAACAAAGAGTCACGTGATGCTAATTATGAGGCTGGTGGTGTCAGGGACAAATCAGTTCTTGTATCTGTTTGTTTCTCAGAGCCTCAGCGCTGCAGATTAATTCATGAGAAATCCTCACAAGATTTTACTTTTCAAAATAAAAGCACACTAAAATGACCTTTAAACATTGGTTCTTAAATCCAAAATTATGGGATGAAAGGTCAAAGTATGATGTAAAAAGCCAAAAATATCAGGATCAAAAGTCAAAATATGAGATATGAAGTCAATAGTATGAGGTAAATGGTCAGAATAAGAGGTAAAAATCGAAATTACAATTTAAAAATTAAAAATTCTGAGGTAAAAAGTCACAATTGTGAGGTAAAAAAAAGATAATGAGACAAATATGAAATAATGAGGTTAACAAAATATGATTAGGAGAAAAAAAGGTCTTAATAATGAGATCAAAATTAAAATTATCAGTTAAAAATCATCATTATGAGTCAAACATCAAAATAATGAGGTCAAAAGTTAAAATTTTTAACATAAAAACCAAATTCTGAGATAAAAATAAAAAAATATGAGATAGAAATCAAAATTCTGTGGAAAAAAGCTAAAGAAGTTAGCTCATTTTGAGATGAAAGCAAAATTATGACATTGAAAACTCACATTTATGTTTTATAACAAAAGTTCTTGTATCTGTTTGTTTCTCAGAGTTTCAACGCTGCAGATTAATTCATGAGAAATCCTCACAAGATTTTACTTTTCAAAATAAAAGCACAGTCAGATGACCTTTATACATCACTTTGAAATAAAAAAAATTGGATGAAGGGTCAAAATTATGAGGTCAAAAATTAAAAAAATATCAGGTAAAAATCTAAACTATAAGATCAAAAGTCAAAATCATTCGGTACGAATAGAATTTTAGAGGTAAGAAGTCAAAATTATGAGGTAAAAAATAGAAATTGAGATTTAAATATGATATTATGAGAAAAAAGGTCTCAAATATTGTAAGAAGATTGACATTATGAGTTAAAAACACAATTGTTAGGTAAAAAGTCAGAATTATGACAAAAATTATGATTATGAGATTAAAAATTTAAATTAATTGAATAGAAATATAAATTTTGAGAAAAAAGGTCTTACTTATCAGTTTAAAGTAAACATTTTGAGGTAAGAAGCTTAGTAAAAGGCTCATAATTATGATGTGATAATCAAAATTATGAAATTAAAAAATTAAATTCATCATATAAAAATCAAAATTATGAAGTAAAAAGTCAAAAATATCCGGTAGAAATCAAAACTATAAGATCAAAATACAAAATCATTTAGTACAAATTGAATTTAAGAGGTAAGAAGTCAAAATTATGAGGTAAAAAATAGAAATTGAGATTTAAATATGAAATTATGATGTTAAAAAAAATCAAAATTATGAGAAAAAAGGTCTCAATTATTGTTAAAAGAGAGAACAATTATAATTATGAGGTTAAAATTTAAATTGATTAAATAAAATAAAAATATTGAGAAAAAAAAGTCTTACTTATGAGTTTAAAGTAAACATTTTGAGGTAAGAAGCTGAGAAAAAGGCTCATAATTATGATATGGTAATCAAAATTATGAACTTAAAAAATTGAATTCATTATATAAAAATCAAAATTATGAGATAAAAAGTCTAAAATATGTGATATTTGGTTTCACTGCTACTATTTCATCCCTGATCTGACAGAAAACTTTCCTGCTGCTCTGAAAAGAAGCTGAAACAAATGTTTGGATGAAATAAGTTCAACATGACTTTTAAACTCCTGCTCTGATGTTTTCTCTCTCAGTCTTTTGCTCTGTTGTGATTTTTCCTAATTGTTGTTTTGATGCATGAATGTGACGTCAGAGGAATTTGCTCCCACACAGACGTGACTGAGAACAGTGGAGGTTTTTGTTCCTGCGTAAACGGATCTGACGGAAGGTTAAAAACCTTCAGAGACTCAGTGAGGAGCTTTTCCTCTTTCTGTCAGGAGTAAATCAGAGAAATAATCCTGAGGGAGCAGGAGGATCAGAAAAGACTCTCAGCGCTCAGAGAGAGAGGAAATAAAGAAGATAAAGAAGAGAGAGTTTCTCCTCATCATCCTGGAATAATCCTCAAAAGCGTCTCTTAATGAGAGCAGGAAGTGTCACTAAAGCTTCGTCCTGAATAATTAACCACGTCTGCAGATCCAGAGAGAAAACGCCGTGACAGACAGAAGCAGACGCCTCCAGAGAGCGACCCCCCCCCCGCCGCCACAGCGTCAGAGCATCAGAGCATCAGAGCGTTTCCACTGTCAGACATGAATCCAGCTGCTTCTTCACCGTGGAAACGAGCCGACGAATCAGACGAAGCTTCGAGTTTCAGGCTGGAAACTCAACAGTTGGCTGAGTCGTCCCATGATCCTCTCTGAGTTTCTGAAACTCCTGTTGGTGTCTGAACCGTCAGGAAGATGAACGTGACTCTAGAGCTGAACCATTTATCGTTTTCTGATTTCAAACATGGTGATCATGTGATCGATAAAGCTGTGATTTTTTCCTGCTCCTGACTGACCCAGGATGTGTTATATCAGCTGTTTCACACACACCTGTCTTTGAGTGAGAGACTGTTGGAAAAATACTTTTTTCCTTGGGATTGTTGTTGATTTTACTTTATATAACTTGACACAATTAAGAATATTTTGCAGGGGGGCGCTGCTGAGCAACCTATGGAGTAGGACGTGTTCTTAGAGTCTCCCACAGAATCCGTTAAAAAGTGTTATTCAAAGGCGTTTTTGCATCTCCAAAACGTTTATTTTCAATACTTTTTGTGCGCCTGTTTTGGCCACTCAATCTTCGTTACGATTTTTAATGGCTAGTAAGAACGCTAAGGCTCGTGCTTCGGCACAACAACAAAGGCCTAACGCACAGATGACGACCGCGGCTACAGGTACAACGATTCCGCCCTCTGGCGCTGCGCTTCCGGAGGCAGCACCCCAAGTTATCAACGCCGAGACCTTGAAGCTCGAGCTGCTAGCTTCGCTGAGGCAAGATATCGCTGATATTTTTAAAGCCGAACTCCGGGCGGCGTTGGGAGACGACTTATCCACAATCAAAGCCGACCTACAATCTGTGAAAAACCAGCTCGCCAACGATAAAGCTGCTTCGCAGGCTGAATTTACGACGCTGAAAGCCACAGTGCGGGAGATGGAGGAGTCATTATCCGCATGTACAGATGATGTTGT